>JAVJIF010020492.1:0-124555 GCA_038442645.1 Agave tequilana
AACACTGCGACCATAGTCGCAGTCCTACTTCGCATGCAATAAGTTACAGTGAAGATCAAACATATAAAACTATACGTAAACTGCGATTATAGTATCAGTCCTTAGACACCGTTATTACATATAACTTAGCAAAAAAACTCACCCAAAAAAAATGCTATCGTGAGTACTGCAACCATAGCCGCAGTACCACGACTTGCTCTCGTTAAGCACTGCGATCATAGTCGCAGTCCTTGTCCGAATTCAATATGTAAAAGAAATAATAATTTATACATTACATGCGAAAAAAAGTAAAACTGCGACTATATTAAAAAATCATTAAATTTCAAATCAGATAATAAAAAATAATAAAGAAGCATTCAAATTAGTTTCGTGATTTGATAAAAAATGTTTGCAGTTTGACCGCAGTTATAAAAGATAATTGTGACAAAATTGAGTAACGTCAGAAATATAAAATTATAATAAAATACAGATCTACTGTCTTTTACAGCAGGGCTATTTAGTAATTTCAACTATTTCGATAGGCGGGCCGTCTTTTCTAGTGTGGCTAATAATGTGCCACGTCACCGCAGGCTGAGAGACCCTCTCAGCCGTCGGCTGATATACATTTTTCTCATATATATTATATATATATATATATATATATAATATATATATATATATATATATATATATATATATATTATATATATATATATATATATATATGAGAAAAATGTATATCAGCCTGCAGCTGAGAGAACTCTGTCAGCCTGCGGTGACGTGGCTCAAGATTTGTCACCCCACTAACTTGCGGCCCGCTTATAGGAAGAAGTTAAATTACTAGATACCCCTTATGAAAAGCTACTCTGTCGGTAAAAGACAGTGGATATGTATAGTTTATTATATTTTTATATTTTATGACGTTATTCAATTTTTATGACAATTATCTTTTATAACTGCGGCCAAACTGTCAACATTTTTTTATTAAATCACGAAACTAATTTGAATGCTTCTTTAATTTTTTTATCTGATTTGATATTTAATGATTTTTAATATAGTCGCAGTTTACTTTTTTTCGCATGTAATGTATAATGCGATCAAGGACCCGACTATGGTCGCAGTACTTAACGAGAGCGATAGTATAATCGCAGTTTACGTATTATTCTATATTTTTTGTTCTTCATTTCTGACTGTTGTCTGATCCTCCTATAAACTATTAAATTGGTTTTTACATATAGTATGCGGTCATGGACTGCGACTATGGTCGCACTACTGCGACTATGGTCGCAGTACTTAACGAGAGCGATAGTACAATCGCAGTTTACGTATTATTTTATATTTTTTGTTCTTCATTCTGACTGTTGTCTGATCCTCCTATGAACTATTAAATTGGTTTTTACATATAGTATGTGATCATGGACTGCGACTATGGTCGCACTACCGCGACTATGGTCGCAGTACTTAACGAGAGCGATAGTATAATAACAGTTTACGTATTATTTTATATTTTTTGTTCTTCATTTCTGACTGTTGTCTGATCCTCCTATGAACTATTAATTGGTTTTTACATATTGTATGCGATCATGGACTGCGACTATGGTCGCACTACCGCGACTATGGTCACAGTACTTAACGAGAGCGATAGTATAATCGCAGTTTACGTATTATTTTATATTTTTTGTTCTTCATTTCTGACTGTTGTCTGATCCTCCTATGAACTATTAAATTAGTTTTTACATATAGTATGCGATCATGGACTGCGATTATGGTCGCAGTACCCTCGACTGCATTTTTCTTGATGATTTTTTTTGCTAAGTTAAATGTAATAACGGTGAATAAGTACTGATTCTATAGTCGCAGTTTACATATATTTTTATATGTTTTGCTTATAAAGTATGAATTATTTTACTTATTGCATGCGTAGTAGCACTGCGACTATGGTCGCAGTGTTTAAGAACAGTAGTCGCAGTTTGATATGTAATTAAAAGAGCTTATAAGTTAATATAGTGAGAAACAGACCTTACAAAAAAAGAGAATTAAAAGCTTTAAAAGAAGACAAAATAAGGTTGAATATCAGAAGATCAGGAAATCCTAATCCTCGTCATTATCACCATCATAAGCAGATTCGTCGTCTTCATTCTTCTGCTCTTCCTGTTCATCACTTATTTCCTCATCATCTTCCTATTTTAGAGGTTTTTTTGTTTCACCGATAAACTCCCAGAATGGATCGTCTCTATCAAGCTCTTCGTCTGACCCGTTGCGAGAAAGCGAGCCTACAACATCAGAGGACATGCTTTCATCAAGTATGTCTCCGTCAAGTGGCAGAGAAATAATATCTTCCTCACTAACCCAGATGAAAACTTCATTATCCTCATGAATAGGAGGATCAGTTAATACATTATTTGATGTAGTGAGATAGTCAAAAGGAGTGAAGTTTGGTATCAGATTCACTAGAATATCCTGAAGAAAAAGGACCGGTGGGGAACGATTGAAGTTGAAATCTAAGTGTTCAGAGGAAGAAGATGGGGAAGACATGATTCAAGAATGAATGTTTTTTGGAAGTTTTTGAAATCAAATTGAAAAGGATGAGCAAAAATATAGTTTTTAGGTATGAGATAATACATTAGTTACAAGCATTATATAAAAGTCAATATTGTGGAAGAACATGAATAGTAATAATAATTGTTACAGGTGAGGGTTGAGTATGGTAGGAAGTGGTAAAAAAAATTAAATATTTAATTGAAGATTTATTGCGGGAGAATCCGAAGAGTTTCTTTTTGCCAGACGTTTAATACTTGAAGTACAAATTAACTTTATATAGAATTGTTTGCCTATATCTTTAGATTACGCATGGTGCACATCTTTCCTTTATCGATATTAACATTAGTGCATCTCTTTTTTCTAAACTGTTGTTGTATCACGGTAAAAAGAATATTAATTACTTTCATTTAATTCAGTGTAATTAATATAGTATTTTTTATAAGATGTGATGTACGCGAACTGATATCAGGGTCGCATGGCTAATCTATTTTTTAAAAATATAAAAAATCTTTTACATAAGGCATGCGAAAGAAGATTGCGACTTTGGTCACAGTACTGAAGGAGGTCGCATTGCTGTACGATAGAATGCGACTAGGGTCGCAGACGTTATATAAAAAAGTTTTGTTATACTATGACTGCGACTGTATCGCAATTGTCATATAAAAATTGAAAGTTATATTGTATTAAGTCTGCGACCATGGCATGTTTTTTTAAATTTTCAATACTTCTGCTTATTTTATATTATGTTGATCACCAATTTTTTTTAATTATATTTTTCGATGTAGTAAAATTACGAATTTTATAACTGTAGATATATTCAACTGAAATTTGTTTGTTGATGACTTTATTCCAGTTTAGAATTAAAAAAGGGGTATTTTTGTCAATTTGTTTCACGATTGTTTAGGCAGGATCTTTTTTGATTTTTTTGACGCTTACACTCTGCGGCCGATATGTGGCATATATTCAGCCACGTCCCGCCGGCTGAGAAACTCTCTCAGCCTGCCGGCTGAGGTACAGTAACCCCTATATATATTATATATATATATATATATATTATATATATTATATATATATATTATATATAATATATATATATATATATATATTTCAAGTGCCACTTTGTGGCATTTAGAATATGAACTTTTATCTAAAACGTGAAAAGAAGCGTCTATCCTAAGTACATGAAATTAATTATTGAGAGCATAGATTCTTCTTATTTTGGCAGAAGGGCATATCTGTGCCATTTATGTTACGACCTTTTTCTAGTTTCTTTTTCCTTTTTCCTTCCTGGTCGCTTAATTGTGTTAATTATTTTGTTCATATTTGTAATCTGACTGGTTTTCCGAATTTGTTGAAGTTTTTGGCATTCTTACAGATATGACAAAAAAAAATTATCCTCTAGTTACTATATAATTATATTAGTACAATTGGGCACATTAGGAGTGAGTATATGCATTATAGGACGGGGAGCTTTTTATACCGCGGGTGACGAACTATAGCCATTCGCAGCCATTCGCGGTGACCGCTGTCCTACTTGACTTTTTTATTAAACCTCACCCAAGGACCCCAGAAAGCATTTTCACTCGAGCGGAAACAGCTGACCAAGAGAAAAGAGCTACCTCACCAGACTCCATTGCTCCTAAGGCTTCTAGAGTCTTACTAATGGCATACTTCTTCAGGCGAATGCTCCTCTGGGCAAAAGGAAGATGACATAGATTCTTTATTGAAATCAAATATTGTTTTTTCTCATTTATACCTCTCAAAGAACAAATATCTTGTTGTGAGCAGTCCTAATAGAATGATGCACTTAAAGGCCTATGACTATATTATACCCAAGAAATTTATTTTTGAGAAAATACACTCAACAATTATTGTGCATCAGGCAAATTCATATTCATAATCGCAAACAAAGAACAAAGAAAAAGAAAAAGAAAAAGAAAACAGCTGCATGTATAGCAAGAAATTGACAAAGGATCTCAAACACTTGCGACGCTACTTGCTACCTACAGAGTCGAGGCTCGGCACGATCCACATGCCATATTCACCTAATTCCGTCCGTGCCCGCGCGCCCTGAACCGCCCTTCATCTCTCACCCTCCCAGTTCCCAAGTCGATCACTATCCACGGCGGTGTCCCCGGAACTCCGACAACCTCACTGGCAACGTAAACACAGTTCCCCTCCGCCCCAATTTCACCGGCCGGCAACAATACAGACGACCGCCGGCCCAAGAACAGAGCCCGATTGCGGCCGAGCCCGTCCATGCTCACCCACCTCTTCTCAGAAATATCTGCCCTGAACACTTGGAACTCTCTTCGAAGATCCGCTCCGCTGAGTAGTAGCACCTCCCCGCACGAATTCACCAACAGGTTCTCCGTGGGCGGAGACAGCGGAGTCCGGTTCATATTGATAAACTGGACCGCAGCGGAGACGAGAGGATCGACGACAATTAGACCAGCGCCAGCGTCGCAGCTGCAGTAAAACTTTCCTTTGCAAAAAATGACAGAACTGACATTTATTGTAGCTTGCTCCGGTAGCGGCAGTTTGGTCCAGTGAGAAAGCCCGAGTCGGAACAAGAAGAGTTGGTTGTGGCCCAAGACGAGGGCGACGGAGTCCGGCGGGCACGACGATGAGGCGGCGGCGATAATGTCGGAACGGGATGCGGCGGCGCCCGTCCAGGCTGTGGTGAGCTTGGGGAGCTTGGTCTCGACGTTGGTGATGGGGTTGAAGAGGGAGAGGAACCAGGCATTCTCGGCCGTGGGCGGGTCGATGATGAGGTGGACTGGCTCCAGCATGAGCAGCCACCCGCCGGAGGAGCCGAGGCATTTCTTGAATTCTGCGCGCAGGGAGAGCCTGAGCCTGGGGAATTGTTGACTCTCAAAGGGGCTGAGGCAGGGGAGAGACGGGTGGTGGCCAAGGTCGGAGGGGAGGAGCCAGGGGAGGGGAAGCGACGGGGGTGGGCCCGGGGCGTGGCGGCGGCGGTGGTCCGTTTGAATGGAGCGCCACCGCCGGCAGACCGCGGCGAACCGGAGGTAATCCGAGAGCGGGAGGCGCTCTGCGATGTGCTCTGTCAGAGGATCAGGGAGGTCAAGCCATGGAGCATGGGCGTCTTTCTTCTCTTCTTCCATTGAAGTTAGCTTCACCACTTCACTCCCCTCCCGTGATTTAATTAAATTTCGGTCCCAAAAGCATTTTGGGCCATTATTCTCCTGCTGCTTCTCAATGAAGCAAAGCATTTTCCAGTAGCGCAAAGGCTAAAAAAAGGTAGGGGAAAGTAAAAATAAAGATGAAATGCAATCCGAGACTTTTTCTTGCACTCTACCTCAAATAGGAGTTTTGTAATTCAATCACAAGTTTAATCAAATTTTCTTGATTAACATCCAATTTTCTTGTTGCGTCGCTCACCTGCATTGACTATTGCGGTCGTCAATATTGCACTCAAAAAGGAGTAAGTAATCAAATTAAAGAAAACAAGCCAATTCTCTTTGATTGGAACACTACGAAATGTTGTTGGAAACTTAAGTGGGGAATTATTGCTTATTCGAAAACCATGGTGCGTAGGATTGAAGTGCTTTCTGGTTTCCATAAACATTAATTTAATAAAAAATAATAAAAAGTCATGATTAAGACAACTGAACAACTGAAATGATAATGTGGCAAGAAGATGTCTGGGCAACCAGTAGTTACATGCATGTTGTCAAATAAAGTCTCATCTTCAATTATTAAAATTGTTATTTTATACTTTTTATTTTTAGGGAAAGAGCGGCACCTCACCAGAATCGTACTAATATGAAAGAAAGTGTAAACGCGTACGTATACGAAAATTAATAATAAAATATTAAAATGTATGTTTATCCCCACTCCCCCCTCCTGTTTGCAAGCCGGCAGCTGCGCACTACTCCTCGCGCACGAAGCCAGCCCGACTCTCGTCACGCCTACCTGCTCGAGCTCAGCCCGCCGACGCCCATGCATTAGCCCAGGTGCCCGTCTGCACCATCAGAACAAACCCGACCACCTGTGTCCCCCGTTGCCCACATCCTGTTGCCAGCGCGAGTCCATCCCGCGCCCATGCCAGCCTCCACACGTGCCTCCCGCGTGTGGCCGAGCAAACCCCTCGCCTACGATGACCGCTGCCGACAATTGAATCCAACTCAGGTTCAAATTATACCTGACCCAAACCTGGCCAACCACAAAAGTGGGTTTAAAGTCATCAGACCAGGTCGGCTTGCTACATGACCCGGATCTACCTGCGAGTGTCGACCCGCAGCCATAGTTCTAGATCTGTTATATAGAACAGACCCGCTAGCGTTCGAGTTTCATTTTCAGGTCATTTCTTAGCCGTCCGAAGATCCATTCGATTGATTTTCGCAGTGCTGAAACCATGGAGACTAGAACTACTCATCTACAAACTTCACAAGGACACTGAGGTCAACATGATTCTCAGTAGGTACAATTCTAATCCAGTTTTTTTTTATTTATAAGTCTGATAGTACGTTTCTCTGATATTATCGATATTAATTGTTGTCCACCATAAATTACTAGTTGTCTAATTCTACTTACCTGTAGTTCATTAGCTTCCTTATCTCTCGTAGAATCTTTTACCCATGTAACATAAGCAGTATCAATTAATTATTCGTGTTTTGCAATAGATCAGTATATACATGCATGTTTGATAAATGCAAAGACTAATATTGATTGTTTAAAGAATTCCTACCAATGATTGTTTCTTAATAATGAAGCGTATTTAAGTTATTTTATTATTAATTTTCACACACATACACGTTTCACATCAATTTGGTAGCAGAATAGGTAGAAATTACATTTTAGGCACTTTTATTTGCTTTCTTGCATTTAAAATTTAGACTAATTCAAAACAAAATAAAAATAATAAAAACAAAAGACAAAAAAAAATAGTTTAACATCTAGTAAGAGTTGTGTTTCCTTTTTCAATTAGGATTTGTTTAGGATATGCCAACCCGTAGAGGTAGACGTTATATGTTAGGAGAGTCAAACACCCTTATGGATCCCTAACAAGTTGCCACGATGTTCGCCGACATACAGGCTAAACTAGAAGCCTTAACTCAATCTGTGAATCAAGATCGAGAGGGACTGACCAAGTTAGAGACCGATCGAGAACCATTAATGGAAAGAAACCCCATTACATAACAATATGCGTAACAATCACAAAGCACCTAATCCTAATGAATAATATCTAAAAAGCATTAAGTTAGATATTCCCACTATGGACATTTATATTCCTAAACATTGGCTCAAAATGTAGGTAGGCACTTCACCGGGTATCCTCTCTCCGAGCTTAGAAAAGTTAAGTTCGCTACAATGAAACTGGTCAAGCTAGTCAATACTGAACCAACGTAGAGACTATGCGAGCAGTTTGACTTCAACGACCAATAAAGACTGGGACATTATAAAGGATGAACTCAAAGGCAAGTATATGCGCCATCTTTTTATGCCCATCTTTTGGATAAGTGGCATCAATTCACTAAGGCAACAAATTGGTAAAGGAGTACGTTGCAAAATTTGATAAGTTCATCATTAGATGCAGTATCCTGAACATTGAAAAGTGAAGCCCAAATCCTCTCAAGATTCTTTATTGGCCATACAGAAGATTTGCGAAAATAATTATTCGCTCGAGGAGTTACCTAGCTTGAAATAGCCTACATGTTAGATCAAGATCTAGATACCTTTAGGTCTCACTACAAGAGTTATGATTCAAGTATTGACCCAAAGGCCGATCACTCTTGTTTTGCTGATAATTAACTCATGTAATTATAGTACTAATAATCTTGTGTTTATTAAGTTTCAGATATTCAACCAAGATCTTAGTCGATGTTTAGCCTCAACGAAAGATTCGAAGTCAAGTTTTGAAGTTAGCACGTGTTGATTCAAGAGCTCGCGCATCAAGATCGCATCAAGTACTCAAATAGGAGTCTAGCTCGTTAGATCAAATTTGGACTAAGTCAAGTAGGAGAAGAAGATTTTCAAGACTTGTGTCGTGTTGTAAGTGTTAAAATTTTAAAGAACACGTCCATTTGATGCATCACTATCGAGCAAGCATGGTGGGAGGACCGCCTCTTATTTTGGAGAAATAGATTGGCTACATCGATTTTGGTAACCATTTCATACTCCACACTTTAAAATATTTTAAATGCTTATTTTCCTATATCTATTGTATGCAAATTCTATTAAAACTTGTGTTATACATGTACAATTATTGAGTTACAGGCTTTACATGCTCTAATTCTTTTATGTACTTAATTATTTGTTTGACTATACATTGGATGTCCTAATTTTGATGATTCTTACATAACTATATGATATATCATGTTTTTAAAAATAAAAATAAAAAAATTCATGCTTTTGTTTTTGAGCCATATTGCCTTATCTTCATGAATATGCTACTCACATGATTCTTTTGCACTCACATCTCTTATGTTTACTCATGTATTTGTTTTCATGAACGTTTATGAGATTTATAAATCTTGAGTGTCAATTTTTATGTAATTAGCATGTTTCATGAGATATATATGATTTGGTTTCATATTTTGAATAATTTTTAATTAATTTTTAAAAATTATTTTAAATTAGTTATTTATTTTTCATTTGGTAGCGATTTTCAACCTATGCTTAATTGCTTTCAAAATATTATTTTTGAAAACCATATCTTCTAAGGGCGGTTGGTTGGGTGACCATGCCTGTATGCTCTTAAATGAATATCTCTTTAAACATGAGCATGATAGGGTTGTAGTTATGAGTTATACACATGATTCCTTTGTCATATCATTTTTGTATACTCATGTTTTCTATATGTATACATCATATTTCAAATTGGTATTTGAGTTGATCATACATACATAAAAATGTTTGCTTGTGCTATAAAAGATGCATGACCATATAAATTTTAAAGCCAAAATTATTTCATGATAAGCTTGATCTAGTTCTTAATGTCTATTGTTTTTCAATTAGCATCTTTACAAGCTTATGCATGTGTTTTGTTGTTATTTCAAAAAGAAAAAAAGAAAAAGTTCTTTAAAACTTAAAATGATTTCATAATATTTATGTTTATCTACAAGTGATATTAATATTTGTTTTGCCACCTACAAGTGGTACATCAAAATTTGTTTTGTTGGTTACAAGTAATTTCAAAATTTGTTTTAAATTAGTATCAAATTTTGTTTAAAAAAGATTTTCAAAACTTGTTTGAAATGTATTGCTCATATGTGAGGGAAGCTTAATATCTAATCTATGTATAGACGCACGTTGAGTGTATTTTATATATTGACGAGTATGACCTCTCTTCTTTATGTACTACACGTGTGTAGTGGAAGCTTAACATCTCCGTCTATACATTGTATATTATGCTTATGTGGGTTAGGGTAGTCATCTCTTCTCCATATAATGCATGTATGCAGGGGGAGTTAACTTAATGTCTCTCCTCTTTATAAATCTATATCGCATATACATTTATCTTATTTGTTTATCTTCACCGCTTTATTGATGAGTTGACAAAAAGGGGAGAAGATTGAGAGAGTTTATATATGCATGCTAGATTTTTGTTTATGCATATATGTTTGTTTGTTTATTTATGTGATTTTATTGAATATCTTTATTGTTTGTGCTATGTATGAGTTAAGAGGGAGCTTCTATGAAGCTTATCTTTAAACCATGCATATATAACTTCATGAATTTTGTCATCATCAAAGGGGGAGATTGTTGACCCAAAGACCAATCACTCTAGTTTTGATGATGATTAACTCATGTAGTTATAGTACTAATGATCTTGTGTTTATTAAGTTTCACAAATTCATCCAAGATCTTATTAAGTGTATAGCTGCAACGAAAGATTTGAAGTCAGGTTTTAAAGCTAGCACGTGTTGATTCAAGAGCCCACGCATCAGGATCGCATCAAGTACTTAAAATGAGTCTATCTCGTTGGATAAAGTTTAGACCAAGTCAAGTAGGAGAAAAAGATTTTCAAGAGAAGATTTTTAAGGATTGTGTCGTGTTGTAAGTGTTAAGATTTTGTTTTTAGATAAAATATAAAGGATAGATTAGTTGTTGATTGCTCAAGATCATATGCACACACAAAATATTTCAAAACATTCCATGTTAAATAGTTTGTTTTTGGAAAATACTTTTTTGGTTTTGAGCTTCAAAGATTATACTTTTCAGTTTCTTGAATAGATTTTATCAAAATTAATTTACATGGTTTATATGTGTTTGAATTTCATCCATACACATTGATGGTTCAGATGTTTAAAAAATCTTATTTGATGTTTCTAATTCATGGTTTTAAGTTTTGTTAAAATCAAAACTTATTTTAAGCTTATTGTCAAAAATATAGATATTTCATCTATTATGTGTATTGGATCATATCCATACACACTATACTTCAAAGGACTTCAAATATCTTGTTTTAGTATTTGAACAAGTTTTGAAAATTTTGGTTTTCATTTTAAAAGTTTGATTTTGAAAAATACTGGTTTTGTATCAAGCTTAAATTTCTATATCGCAAAAATAGTTCAACATGCTTATAATATGTGTTGATTTTTGATCACACATATTTGAATTTCAAAGTATTGATAAGAACCTATTTTTGTAGATTTTATGGGATTTAATTAAATTTTTTAGAGTTTTCAAAGTCAACTTTCTATACCTTAAAAATCCTGATCTGGGCTTCTAGCGGTCGATCGACCAATCGACCGAACCAGGAGTCGGTCGACCGAGCGATCGACTGATGTGCACAAGAAACATGCACAAGCCTTGACTTTAGGGCCGGTCGATTGTGAAATCACCTAGAGGGGGGTGAATAGGTGACGATGCTAATCTAGTGAACTTAATGCGGAATTTAAAAACTAATTGCAATTACAACAATGATGCACACACAAGCAAGTATAAGATATAGCAATTTGCACAATACACAAAGTAAAGAGAGAGATAGAGAGAGTCAATGGATCAATCGCAAACACAGAGATATGTTTCGAGGTTCGAGCACCCAGCTCTACATCCCCGCCTTCGACACACGAAGGATTTCTAATCCACTAGCTAGTTCACCAAGAACTCTCACAAGGAGTACCCAACTCCTCTCTTTACAATCACAACCTCCTCCTTGAGGCACAACTCCAAGCCAACAATCACAACCTCCTCCTTGAGGCAAACTCAAAACCAATACAATCTCAACCTCCACCACAACCACAAACCAATACAAGGATCACCTCACAACTTGAGGGATACAACCCAAAGCACAAAGCTAAGAAAAGATTGGGTTACAACTTGGTGGTCTAAAACAACAACCACAAACTATATCTTCTCCCACACAAATATCCTATAGATTTAGATAGTAGATTTTTACTCAAGTGTGGAGAAAACCAAAGGAATGGAAATCAGAAATCACAAAGAAAAATCCTTGGGAAAAACTGAAACTAAGATAGAGAAGTTCAATCAAAATCTTTCCCAAAACCCTTTCTTTGATTTTTCAAACCCTAACACAAACACCAAATAGATTGTTCAAATCAAGCTCAAAAACTTCTTTTGATTACAGTAAAAACACCAGAGAGTATGTAAAAATTCGCACAAAAAATCTTAGAGAAAAACTCTTGCCAAAAGGGTATTTATAGGCTAATCCAGAAAATAGCCGTTGGCAGCAGAACTGCCAGAAATACCCTGGCGGTCGACCGTCCGGTCGACCGCACAACGGTCATTTTTTGACCGTTGGCAGCTACCGGTCGACCGCCCGGTCGACCGAAACAAACAGAGAGCAACTCTGTTAACAGTCGGTCGACCGGCCCAAAACTGCCAGACGTGCACAGTTCTGTGCACGTCGGTCGACCGGTCCGGTCGACCGACTTCATGCCTAGTCGACTTGTCAGTTGACTAGTCGACTTGGTTGAAGCCTGGAACAAAAAAAAACTGGGATAAAAATATATTATAATAAATCCCAAAAAATCTCTAAAATTCCACAAAAATAGTTTTGTCATTTTACATTGAAATACAAACTTATGTTAAAAATCTCAACACAAATTTTAAACATATTTGACTATTTTGTGTCATAGAAATTTTGCCAAAAATCAAAACCGGTATTTCCAAACTTGAATTCTTGAATAGAAAATACACTTTGTCCAAAACTCATCCAAATAGAAAAAGTATGAAACACATGAATATCATATTGGAATATTAAGTTTAAGTATCATGATTAAATATCATGTTTATCATGATTAAATATCATAGTTTTGTCATTAATTCCAAAATATGTTTTGTCAAAAATACCAAAAACATATAACACATGAATAAATGAGTCAAAACTAAGTTTGTCTAGGAAATTAAAGCATGCATATATATAGAACAAATCTAATATACATTAAACCATGTAAACTTGTTTTGATCTATCTATTCATGAAAACCAAGATCGGTTGAACCTAAAACCGAAAACCGAAAACCAATATTCAAAACATGAAACGTGTGTGTTGTGAACTTGAGCATATCATACTATTCTAATCTTTACAATTAGGATCTAAACACAAACTAAACTAGGGATACCTAAGTCTTCTTGTAGAGCGCCGTCTCCAAGTTGACTCGGTCCAAACCGTGATTCACCAAGCTTGACTCCAATGAGTGCTAGATGTCATCTTTTATGCTTAGGCTCTTGAATCACCTTGTGAAAGATGTGTGAAAGCTTTCACCAACTAATATCTTGTTAAATATCTGAAACTTAAAACATCACAAGATTATTAGTACACATAACTACATGAGTTAATTATCATCAAAACTAGAGTTGAAGGCCTTTGGGCCAACAGATTGGACGGTCGACCGATCCACAGAGCTTGCTCTCTGGATCTGGCCCCGATCGACCGACCAGAGAGACTAGCTCTCTGGTTCTTGCCTTGGTCGGCCGAGTGATCGACCGATAGGTCAAGACCTGGGTGCGGTCGATCGGGCAGTCAATTGGCACCCCATCGGTCTGAAATATGACCGTTGACCAGTCGACCGGCTAGTAGACCGACAGGTCATCTAGCCTGTAACGGCTAGTTTTCTGATGACCTTATAAAAGGGTGCTTTGATCAAATTTTGTGTAAGATTTTCTTAGGCTACTTTCAAGAGCTCTTTTACCGAGTTTGTAAGTTTTAAAACTTCATTTCCATATCCAAAAGAGAGCTTTTTAAAGTGAATCTCTTGTGTTTTTAAAAGTGTTTTCTTGAGATTTTTACCTTCACATCTATCTTGTTTTCTCACACAAGCTTGAGCCATCTATTACTACATCTATCTTCTAGGGATCCTTGTTTATGAGAGTTGTTTGTTGGTGATCAAGAGAAGAGATCACCACGTGTTCCAATATGTACTTGGAGAGTGTTGTAGAGGTTGCGGTCTCGGCAAACTTGCGAGTTCGTATTGTGAAGAGTTCTTGAGGGAGCTCGGTGTAGAGGTGCGAGCTCGGTGTAGAGGTGCGGCCTCGGCAAGCTAGTGTGCTTGCATTGTGTATTATTCTTGCGGGAACAAGTGAGGGACTTGTGGGTCCAAGAGTTCTTGAGGGAGCTCGTTGTAGGTGTTGCGGCATCGAGTAATCATGTGGGATCGTTATAGTGAAAATCCTTTATAGTGGTGAAGGCGGGGACATAGAGCAAGTGTGCTCGAACTTCAAAATAAATCTCCCATGTTTCCGATTGCTTATCTCTCTCTCACTTGTGTTTTATATCTTGCATGTTCATATTATGCTTATTTTTATATACTTGATATATCTTATGCTTAATTGAATATATGCTTGGGAGTGTTTGCTCACACTTGTATTCAACCAAGAGAGTCATAGTGGCACCTCAACTTTAGTCTAAAGGAATCTTGAGGAGATATTCCAGAGCTCTTCACTGGAAATTCGGCTACACTCTTTGGTTATACTTGGTGTGTTAGCATAATAGTTTTAATTTGCATAAATAGTTTTTAATTCCGTATTGTTTATATATTGATTAGCTAGTCACCTATCACCCCCAAGTGACCTACATCAAGATTGTTTGTGTCTAAACCTCCATCATCTACACAGTCTCATAATTCTAGTACCCATCCCTCTTCACGTAAGACTGACTTCTAGAGCTGTAACATCCCGCTCCCAGAATACGTACTTAGTTGCGTATTCGTATTTTTCGATCATATTTTTCGATTTACTTCCTATATTTATTTTGCTTTATCAATTATTTATATGATTGTTTTGCCTGGGATTGGGATTCGTGGACTCAGAGTCAGCCCTAGTCTGAACCAGGAACCCGATCCTAGTGAATTGCTCGATTTGGTCTTTTCGCTATTCCGATTTGATCAATTTTAGTTTTAAACATCATTTTCCAATATTTTAGATTTTCTATGATTTTCTGAAATTTTTTTGAATTAAGTTGTAAATCTTCAAAACCGGGGTCGACCAACACCGTTGCTCGATTCTCGGATTTTTAATTTACAAACGGAATTGAATTTCAAGAAACGGCTTTCTCATAACTTCTTAAAATCACATTTTCTATCTAAATACTTTTTCTGAGATTTTTCAGAATTTATCAAAATCCGGCCGACCCGGTGTAGACCGATATTGACGGTTGACTTTAGGATTTTTATTTCAAAAATGAGATTGAATTTCTGAAAACCGATTTCATCAAAAATCTTTATATAATATTTACTATTTTGAGAATTTTTGAGAATCTTTCCGAGTTACTTCATTTTTTGGGCTTTTCCAGAGTTTCCGGTGTTTTCCCCAGATACTAGAATTTATCCAGATATTATATTTATATCTTTTTTCATTTTTCTCTCTCCTTCTTAGACACGAGTCTCATCAGACTCAGATCTGGTCTTCAATGCGAAGATTCGCATTCATTCTGCATTAAATGCACTTCAGATCAACTCAGATAAGTCATTATGACTTTCTCTCTCCTCTGTTAAACGCGACTTTCGCGTTTTCTGCTGGACGCGGCTTTAATTTCGTATTTGGCTCTTTTTGGCCTAGACGCAAGTTTAGGAATTGCGTTTGGGAGATAGAGATGTTGGCCCAAAGGCCTATCACCCTAGTTTTGATGATGATCAACTCATGAAGTTATGATTACTAATGATCTTGTGTTTAATTAGTGACAGATTCATTATCAAGATCTTAGTAGGTGCATAGCTCAATAAAGGATAAAATGTCAAGATTTGGAGCTAGCACGGCGTGATCCAACGAGCTTTTGGATCAAGCTTGGACCAAGTCAAGAAGATGAGAAGACTTCAAGGGAAGACTTCAAGATCAAGACTTGTGTCTAGGTTTGTTTTTATAAGATTTTGTTTTAGTTAAAATGTAAAGGATGGAATAGTTGGTAGATTGCTCAAGTTCATATCACACACACACTCTTGATTTATATGTGTTTTCATAAAAGATTTTTAGTTCTAGAAAAATACTGTTTTGATTTTTGGTGTTTCAAATATACATGTGTTTTTAACCAAAACCATTTTAGAACTCTCGGGTTTCTCGGTCGACCGGGCGGCCGACCGTTCTGCTGATCTGCTCGACATTCTTTTAGTTTTCTAGTCATAACTTTTGATTCTTATATTCAATTAACATTATTTAAATTGCATTTTAAAGATGACTTTCAGAGCTACATTTAATATTCAATAATCATTTTCTGATTTAAATGTTAATAATGTCAAATATTGGGTTGAAGTCTGTTCTTGTTCTAAAAACAGTTTACAGTTTCTGATTTGATACCTTTTAGTATTTTATTGATAACTTTCAATTCTGAATTGATATTGATTTGATTTAAGTTGCATTAGAAAGAAGACTTCAATATCTACAACTTCATCCTATATACTTATTCCCAAATTCGACCATTTTAGACCTCAAAACTATGCTCCAAGTTAACCTATTGCACAGAGGTCGTTCGACCGGGTGGGTCGACCGGAACCAAGGGCAGGTCGACTGGCGGGTCGACCGACGTGCACAGAACCGTGCACGTCTGGCAGTTCAGTGGGCGGGTCGACCAGGCGGGTCGACCGGAACTGAGAGCAGTTCTCTCTGTTCTTATGGGTCGACCGGAGGCGCCAACGGTCGAATTTTTGACCGTTGCGGGTCGACCGGCGGGTCAACCGGCAGGCCTGACAGACCCCAACGGCTATATTTTGTGGCCTATAAATTTGGGGGTTTGGTCATTGTTTTGAGCCAAGATTTTAGGAAAGCTTTGAGCCAGTTTTTCCCACTCTTTTCAGAAGTTTTTCTCCACAAAATAGAGAGCAAATATTTCCTATCTAAAGGGAAGATTTTAACAAGAGTGTTTAAAGTGATTTCTTGAGTTTTTCACCATAGTTCTTTCCTTACTTTCTCGCAATCACTTGAGCTATCCATTGCCTTATCTATCCATAGGATTGTGTTGTGAGAGTTTGTGATTAGTGATCAAAGTGTTGTAGATCACCAAAGATTTCATCTTTGTACTTTGAGGAGACGGGCAAGTGTGCTCGTGGTTGTTTAGGGTTCGGGTGCGAACTCTTGTTGATTGAGGTGCGGCCTCGGCGAGCCGGTGGGCTTGTGGTGTGTAAGGGACTAGAGAGTCTGAGGGCTTGTAGGTGTTGCGGCACCGAGGAGAGATCCATTGGGATCTTGCATAGTGGAAATCCTTCGTGTGTCGAAGGCGGGGATGTAGAGCAAGTGTGCTCGAACCTCGAAACATACCTTTGTGTTTGCGATTGCCATTTCTCTCTCTCCCCCTTGTTTATATCTTGCATTCAATTATTGTCTATCTTTATATGCTTGATATATTCATTTGTGCTTAATTGATATACTTGCGTGGGATTGTTGACTAACACTTGTATTCAACCAAGAGAGCCAACGCGGCACCTCAACCCATTCAAGGGGAATCTAGAGGAGTTTGTCCAGAGCCCTTCACGGGGAATTCGGCAACACTCTTGTGTTATACGTGGTGTTTAGTGTAAAAGATTTAATTAGGTCATAATTGTTTTAGCTTCCGCATTATTAGGCATTAAGCGACCATTAGGTTAGTCATCACCTATTCACCCCCCTCTAGGTGAACTTACAATTGGTATCAGAGCTAGTGCTCTTGATATTGAGTCTAAGACCTAGAGTTAAAGATCCTCATTTTAGGCTAATCACAATATTTTGTGCACACACCATGGACTTCATGTCACCACCCACCTTTGACATTCTTAACATCCAAATTTGGAAGGTTAAGATGTCATTGTACCTCAAGGCCCTAGGCATTCATGTTTATCTTGCCATATCTAATGATTCATATTGTTCAAATGGTAAGAAATTTGAGGCTAATACTAAAGCCATTCATGCTATCAAGTCAACCCTAAATGATGATTATTTATCTAGGATTTCTAATGTTGAATCGGCTTTTGTAGCTTGGAACATCATCACCTCTCTTGGCGAAAAGGATCTATATTATGCCGGGAGTGATTCGGACGTTGGAAGCAACACCTCCAACAAGTGCTATCTGGTCTAAGGAGATAACCCCCTTGAGGTAAACTCCGAATCCGATGATGAAGACATGTCATATGATGAGCTTACTACCTTTTGTCATCTTGTGCTTGAAAAATTTGACACGCTTAAAAAGAAAAATAAAAATTTGAAAAAGAACATTGCTTGCAATGCATAAAGAACATGATTCTTTTAGAAGTAACATTGCATGTTTAGAAAAAGATAACAAAAATTTGAAAAAGGATTTTGATTGCATGCTTAAAGAAAAAGATTCATTAGCAAATAAGATTGCATGCTTAGAAAAGGAAAAGGAAGATTTGAAAAATGAGAATGTTTCCTTATTTTCAAAATTGAATGATTTGTGTGAAGGAAACAATACTTTGAAAAATAAAATTGATTTGGTGGAAAAACAAAAAGAAGTTGTTTTTCAAGAAAATAAGTCTTTAAAAAGAAAAATTTGTGAAAAAGAAAAAGATTTTGTTTCACAAAAGAAAAAGAAAAATAATTCTTTATCTCATCATGCTTTTCATGCCACCACTAATGAGATTAAAGACTTGAAAAATAAAATGGATGGTTTGAGTTCAACCTTGAACTCTTGTGCTTTTAATCATTCTAGGTTGGAGTCAATATTTTCAAAGAAACAAACTCCACACATTCATGCACATAATAACCATGCATTTGCTTATGTTGCACGACATGATCACACTCCTACACATAAGCATACTAAGGTGTACGTATATACACATTGTGGCCGCAAAGGCCATTTAGCAAAATATTGTTATGATAGATTAGATCATTTTAATTTTGCTAAGAATAAAAATTTTTGGGTTCCTCAACATAAGACTAACCCCCGTGGACCCAAGAAAATATGGGTACCAAAACCCCCACCTTTTACTTTTGATGTAGGTGAGGGCTCTCACAAGACGTGAGAGGATTGGTGCCTTGGTAGTGGATGCACTTGGACATGATGGACATACTTTTTGGATGCATCACTATCAAGGAGCTTTGGTGGGACAACCACCATGTTAGGAGCTTTGGAGTTGGTAACAATCTCTAAACTCTTATTTTTATGTACATGCTTTTAATTTCATATATCATATAGCATGTTCATATTTTTGTGTGCTTCATGTGGTATTTACATGCATAGATGTAGAATGTGTCAAACTTGCATTTATACATATACAAATAGTGAATTACAATTGATTCATATATAATTGAACTTTATGCTCATTTGTATCCACTATATGCATATGTATAGACTAGTTTTGATGATTCTCTTTTATACATGTTTTGCCTTATTTTTATGCTTTACTTCATGTATATATATTTTTAATTCAAATCTAATAAATATACATGTATACCCGTGAGTCTCTTGCCTTCATGCAAACATCATTAATAGACTCTTTTAGATTTGGGATATGTATGTGTATTGTTAGGATTGGATTAATCATACATATACCATGAAGATTAGTGTTTTGATGAAAAATGATTTTTCGTGTTTTTGTTAAAAATGTGACTTATGATCTTTTTGAGCTTCAATGACTACTTTCACAAAAATACTAGTTACATGATCGTTTAACACTCACACTTTTGTTAAAATCATTTTTGAGCCTTATAGACCATGATGAAAATCACCTAGAGGGGGGGGTGAATAGGTGATAATGCTAATCAAAGGGCAATTTAAAAATTTAAAGTTATAACAATCACAATCAAGAATCACAAGATGAATGCAAGCAAGTAAGTATGATGAGCAAGTAATAAGTGCAAGCAAAGTAGAGAATAATTGCAAGAATGTAAACCAATCGCAAACACAAGGATATGTTATCGAGGTTCGAGCACCCAGCTCTACTCCCCGCCTTCCCCAGAAGGATTCCGACCACTTCCACTATCACAAAGATCTCAAATACAATGGAGTACCCAACTCCTACAATCTCAAGAACAAGTAATTATCTTGGTAGTCAAAAGACCACAAACTCTCTCTTTCAAAAATCTCTTCCCTTACAAAGGTCCTTAGAGAATAATGAGTAGAATTGAAGCTCTTTTGTGTAAGGAAAAGAAATTGAAATCAGAGAAAAACTTTTGAAAACCCTTCAGAAGATTGAGAGAATTTAGCACAAAAACCAAGAACTTTGAAAGCCTTAAACTTTTGAATTTTTAGCAATAATAGTTGTTGTAACCAATCTCTCCCCAAACACCCCTATTTATAGGAGAGGGCTAGGGTTTAGGGATAAAACATATTTTCTGATGTTTAGGAGGTAATTAGATCAAAATATATCCTTAAACGAATTTTTAAATACAAAAGACAAAAATAAACAGCTCTTAAAAATCTGCCCGTTACTGTTCAAACGGTCGGATCGGTCGACCGGCCGGTCGACCGGTAGTATAAAAATTTGACCGTTAAAGTCTAGCGGTCGACCGACCCGGTCGACCGATAAAACCTGTGAGCAAAAAATAATAGTCCGGTCGACCGCCCGGTCGGCCGACAGACGTGCACACGGATACGTGCATATGCCAGGACTTCGGTCGACTGGTCCGGTCGACAGGATCAGACTGACACAAACTCGGTCGACCGCCCGGTCGACCGGATCAGGTCAAAAAGTCAATTTTAAAAAGAAAACAAAGAGGATTTTGATTTTAACAAAAATACTTTTGAACAGGGATTAGTATAAAACATAAATATATATCTGTAGGCAAAATCTTGTATGCAAAATATTTTTATATAATTTATAAGAAATTATTTTGGAATGAGCATATGCGCAAAAACGTGTGTGATAGAGCTTCAAACCTATCGACTATTCTTTAACAAACTATAAACTGAAAAACAAATTACATGAAGACTTCTTGTGCTATCTTCAAGTCTTTGAGCCATCCAATGCCTTACTAGAGCCTTCTCTTCTTTGATCCTTCCTTGATGTGCAATTTGCCTTCCTTGCTTTGTGGAACTTAGAAGTTCTTGCAATAGCTAGGCGAATGGTCTCTAAACATGGTACAAAGCCTGAAACTCATCTTGAACAAATGATTAGTACCAAGTAGCACTAATTTGGTTTGTCATCATCAAAACACAAAACAATTGGAGAGTGTAACCTCTTGGGCCAACAATCTCCCCCTTTTTGATGATGACAAAACAAATAGGCTATTAACAAAAATGTAGGGAGGAGAAAACTCCCCCTCAAATTATGCTATACATAAAAACACAAGAATATGCTCTAAATACCAATAATTGAAATGATGCACCAATTATTGAAACCAATTAAAACAAATATATAAAACACAAAAATTGCTCTTGATACCAAAAATACCAAAAACAACTAAAACACAAGAATTTATTTAAAACACAAAAACTCATAAAAACAAAACATATAAATTCATATGGAACCAAGACCAAATGAACTTATTTTTGTCCATGTAAACTTATTCTCCCCCTTTTGTCATACATCAAAAAGGGTTATGAAAAACATGTTTATTCAATAATACAAACATTAAGTTCTCCACAAATAAACGAAAATCTAGCAAAATCAAGAGGTTTAGTGAAAATATCAGCTAGTTGTAAATCCGTGGAAACATAATCAATATCTATATCACCTTTCTCAAAATGATCTCTAAGAAAGTGATATCTAATCTCAATGTGCTTGGTCTTACTATGTTGATTTGCATTTTGGTCATGTGTATAGTACTAGTATTATCACAAAATATTTTATATGATCAAAGTGCAAATCAAAATCAAGGAGAGTATGTTTCATCCAAAGGACTTGTGCACAACAAGCCCCCGCGGCAACATACTCCGCCTCGGCGGTTGAGAGAGCTACGGAATTTTGTTTCCTAGAGGACCATGAAACAAGACAATTACCAAGAAATTGACATGTCCCACTAGTACTCTTTATATCTACTCTACAACCCGCATAGTCGGCATCCGAATAACTAGTCATTGAAAAATCTATAGTTTTCGGATACCAAAGACCCATTCCAATAGTGCCCTTAATATAACGAATAATGCGTTTTACCGCAATAAGATGAGACTCTTTAGGACACGATTGAAATCTAGCACAAAGACACACACTAAACATGATATCCGGCCTACTTGCCGTCAAATATAAAAGACTTCCTATCATGCTTCTATATAATTTAATATCAACATTTTTACCTTGTTCGTCCTTATCAAGCTTGGTAGTAGTTGCCATTGGAGTGTTGCAAGCCTTTGATCCTTCAAGCCCAAACTTCTTTACTAGCTCCTTTGCGTACTTGGCTTGGTTAATGAAGGTTCCGTCTTGCAATTGCTTGATTTGGAGTCCAAGGAAGAAATTTAGCTCACCCATGGAAGACATTTCAAATTCTAGTTGCATTACCTTCTCAAAATCCTTGCATAAAAGTTCATTAGTAGAACCAAAAATTATATCATCAACATAAATTTGCACAATTAAAATATCATTATCAACATGCTTAGTAAAAAGAGTTGTGTCTACTTTGCCTTTAATAAAATCATTTGAAATGAGAAAACTAGAAAGCCTTTCATACCAAGCTCTTGGAGCTTGTTTTAAACCATACAAAGCCTTATCAAGTTTGAAAACAAAATCGGGATGAACATGATCAATAAAACCGGGAGGTTGAGAAACATAAACTTCTTCATTAATAAAACCATTTAAAAATGCACTTTTTACATCCATTTGAAAAAGTTTAAAATTTTTAAAACATGCAAAAGCTAGTGTCATCCGTATGGCTTCAAGCCGTGCTACGGGTGCAAAGGTCTCCTCAAAGTCAATTCCCTCAACTTGAGTGTAACCTTGGGCCACTAACCTAACTTTATTCCTAATGACATTTCCGGACTCATCCATCTTGTTTCTAAAGATCCACTTAGTACCAATTATTGGTCTATCGTGCGGCTTAGGAACAAGGTGCCAAACTTGGTTGCGCTCAAATTGATTGAGTTCCTCTTGCATGGCAAGCAACCAATATGGGTCCGTCTCGGCTTCGAGAATGCCTTTGGGTTCAAAATGAGAAATAAAAGCAAAGTTACCACATGTGTCATGGAGTTTGGAGCGCGTTGTGACTCCTTTAGATGCATCACCCAAGATGAGCTCCTTAGGATGATTTGTAGCGTATCTCCAAGCTTTAGGAAGCGGTTGAGTGCTTTCCTCCTTATCCTCTTGAACTTCACCAATAGGATCTAGCTTTTCTTCTTGAGCGGGTGAGTCCTTCAAGGATAGTCTCTCCATGTCTTCACCTAATGGTTCAATCTCTACAACATTCTCAACAACCACATTAGATTCTTCAAATTTAACATGCATGGATTCTTCAATGGTTTGAGAAGATCTAATGAAAACTCTATATGCTTTGCTAGTAGAGGAATATCCAACAAAGATAGCCTCATAAGCCTTAGCATCAAATTTACCCAAATTATCCTTAGTATTTAAAACAAAACACTTGCATCCAAAAACTTTAAAATATGCAACATTTGGTTTTCTAGCATGATACATTTCAAAGAAGTTTTTGAAGAATTTTTGCATAAATAAATACGATTCGATATATAGCATGCGGTGTTTACGGCCTCGGCCCATAAATATTGAGGGAGGTCATATTCACTTATCATTGTCCTAACCATTTCTTGAAGTGTTCTATTTTTCCTTTCTACAACTCCATTTTGTTGTGGAGTTCTAGGACAAGACGTTTCATGCTTAATTCCCTTTTCATCACAATAAGTCATGAAGAGTTGGTTAATAAACTCACCACCTCTATCACTCCTTATTCTCAAAATCGGAAAACCCTTTTCTTTTTCAACTCTTTTTCGAAAAATCTTAAAATGAGAAAAAGTTTGATCTTTATTTTGTAAAAGAAAACCCAAGTAAAACGGGAGAAATCATCAACCAAAACAAATGCAAATCTACTTCCATTTAAACTCTTAGTTTTAGTTGGTCCAAAAAGATCCATATGAATTAATTCTAAAGGCCTAGTTGACATGATATCCTTGATTGGTTTAAAGGAAGACTTGGTTTGTTTCCCAAGTTGGCACGCACCACAAATGCGGTCTTTCTCAAATCCAAGCAAGGTATACCCTTCACCAATTCCTTTGAATTAATCCTAGAGATATGGTCAAAAGATGCATGTCCTAATCTTCTATGCCAAAGCCAAGAATTTTCATCAAAAGCATTTAAGCATTTAGTAGAACAATCTAAATTAAGCATGTCAATAATATAACATTATTATCACGAAAATCGGTAAGAATACAAACATCAGATTTAACATCAAAAATCTTGCATGAGGAATGATCAAAAACAACTTTAAGTCCACGATCACAAAGTTGGCTAATGCTAAGCAAATTATGTTTTAAACCATCTACTAAAACAACATTCTCTATAATAGGAGATGAACCAATTTGAATATTACCAATACCGATGATGGTGCCTTTGGAATCATCCCCGAAGGTGACGGAGCCACCTTCCATGTACCTTGATAGGGTTGTGAAGTTGTTGATATCCCACGTCATGTGTCTCGAACAACCACTATCAAGGTACCACCGCTCCCTACGTCTTGGAGCCTTGGTGTGTACCTACATCAAACATTTTAGGACTTAATTTTGGTACCCACATTTTCTTGGGTCCATGAGGGTTAGAGCCATTAACCCAAACAAGATTATTTGAACTATGCAATTTATCATAACAAAATTTAGCTAAATGTCCATTTTTGCCACAATAAGTACATCTATACACTCTACCATATCTAAAAGCATAGTGAGTGTGTGATTTGTGAGCATGGGCATTGTGAGCATGAAAAGATTTAGCATGAGAAGTATTATTTGAAGTGTGAGCATGTGGAATTTTAGCATGAGAATCTTTAACATGAGAAGTGTGCTTTTTGGAAAACTTTTCTTCAAGCTTCTTGGTGTTAAAAGCACAATCTTTCAAAATCTTTTCAAAATCAACCATTTTGGTTTTAAGGAAGAAATTTCTTTATTATCAACAATAGGGGTTTTACCCTTACAAGAAATCTTATAAGCGTCAAATTCATTTTGAATAGAAATAAGATTGGAAGAAAGATCATCTTTTTCTTTTGAAACCAAAGCAAGTTGATTTTTAAGAAAAGCAACTTCTTTTTGTAATTTAAAGCATTCAAGTTTCTTATTATCATAAGTTTCAGAAAGTTCTACAAAGTCATGAACTAGAACTTCCTTACTTAGTTCATCATCTTCATCATCAAGGGATTGAGGGGTTACCTTAGGTGTGTTTGCCATGAAACACATATTAGCTTGATCCACCTCCTCTTCGGACTCGCTTTCCGAATCCCATGTTGCTTTGTAGGCTTTCTTCTCCTCCGGTTTCTTTGGCTTGAAGGAGGAAGTCATCTTCTTCTTGAACTCCGGACAATCCGCCATGATATGTCCGGGTTTGCGGCAATTATAGCAAATGATCTTCCGCTCTTCTTTGCCTTCGAATCTTCTCCGGAAGTTGAACTTGTTCTTTCGGTACATCCTCTTGACATTCCGCACAAGTAGAGTTAGCTCCTCATCTTCTTCTTCGTCTTCATCATCGTCATCATTGGTGGATGAAGTCTTGAAGGCTATGAATTTCTTCTTTGAAGTAGTGGCTTCTTCTCTTGCCTTCTTCTCCATCTCATGGGTCTTTAGGTTCCCAATGAGACTAATGATGTCCATCTCGTCCTTGTCGTTCAACTCCTTTAAGGTGGTGGCCTTGATCTCCCATGAAGAAGGAAGAGCCCGTATCACTTTGCGCACCTTTTGATCGTTGGAGATGACGTCACCTAATGAAGAAAGACCATTTGTAATTTTAGTGAAACGAGTAATCATACAATCAATGGATTCATCATCAAGCATTTTAAAAGATTCATATTGAGACCTCAAGAGATCTATCTTAGCTCTCTTGACTTGTGAAGTCCCTTCATGTGTGACCAATAAGTGTTGCCAAATCTCATAGGCGGATTGGCAATGAATTACCCGTGTAAGGTCATCCTCATTCAAGGCGGTTAATAGGGAGTTTTGGGCTTTTGAGTTAGCCTCATATTCTCTAAAATTGAAGTCGGTCCATGTACTTTCATCACTATCGGGTGCTATGTAGGGTTTGGTCAAGGATTTAGCTACCAAGCTACCTAGTGATTGCAAAAATATAGTCATCCTAACCTTCCAAATGGGAAAATTTAGGCCATCAAATTTAGGTGGGGATTTAATGTTGTCGGCCATGTTTACTAGTGTATGAATGGATGAATGAAAATGTTGATTAGCAATATTTTAAGGATCTCTTTATGGATGTTAAGCCAAACCTAGAGTCCAAGCTCTGATACCAATTGAAAATCACCTAGAGGGGGGTGAATAGGTGATAATGCTAATCAAAGGGCAATTTAAAAATTTAAAGCTATAACAATCACAATCAAGAATCACAAGATGAATGCAAGCAAGTAAGTATGATGAGCAAGTAATAAGTGCAAGCAAAGTAGAGAATAATTGCAAGAATGTAAACCAATCGCAAACACAAGGATATGTTATCGAGGTTCGAGCACCCAGCTCTACTCCCCGCCTTCCCCAGAAGGATTCCGACCACTTTCACTATCACAAAGATCTCAAATACAATGGAGTACCCAACTCCTACAATCTCAAGAACAAGTAATTATCTTGGTAGTCAAAAGACCACAAACTCTCTCTTTCAAAAATCTCTTCCCTTACAAAGGTCCTTAGAGAATAATGAGTAGAATTGAAGCTCTTTTGTGTAAGGAAAAGAAATTGAAATTAGAGAAAAACTTTTGAAAACCCTTCAGAAGATTGAGAGAATTTAGCACAAAAACCAAGAACTTTGAAAGCCTTAAACTTTTGAATTTTTAGCAATAATAGTTGTTGTAACCAATCTCTCCCCAAACACCCCTATTTATAGGAGAGGGCTAGGGTTTAGGGATAAAACATATTTTCTGATGTTTAGGAGGTAATTAGATCAAAATATATCCTTAAACGAATTTTTAAATACAAAAGACAAAAATAAACAGCTCTTAAAAATCTGCCCGTTACTGTTCAAACGGTCGGATCGGTCGACCGGGCCGGTCGACCGGTAGTATAAAAATTTGACTGTTAAAGTCTAGCGGTCGACCGACCCGGTCGACCGATAAAACCTGTGAGCAAAAAATAATAGTCCGGTCGACCGCCCCGGTCGACCGACAGACGTGCACACGGATACGTGCATCTGCCAGGACTTCGGTCGACTAGTCCGGTCGACCGGACCAGACTGACTCAGACTCGGTCGACCGCCCCGGTCGACCGGATCAGGTCAAAAAGTCAATTTTAAAAAGAAAACAGAGAGGATTTTGATTTTAACAAAAATACTTTTGAACAGGGATTAGTATAAAACATAAATATATATCTGTAGGCAAAATCTTGTATGCAAAATATTTTTGTATAATTTATAAGAAATTATTTTGGAATGAGCATGTGCGCAAAAACGTGTGTGATAGAGCTTCAAACCTATCCACTATTCTTTAACAAACTATAAACTGAAAAACAAATTACATGAAGACTTCTTGTGCTATCTTCAAGTCTTTGAGCCATCCAATGCCTTGCTAGAGCCTTCTCTTCTTTGATCCTTCCTTGATGTGCAATTTGCCTTCCTTACTTTGTGGAACTTAGAAGTTCTTGCAATAGCTAGGCGAATGGTCTCTAGACATGGTACAAAACCTGAAACTCATCTTGAACAAATGATTAGTACCAAGTAGCACTAATTTGGTTTGTCATCATCAAAACACAAAACAATTGGAGAGTGTAACCTCTTGGGCCAACACATGAGTGCTTAAATTTTTGTGTATCTAGTTATGTTTATGAAAAACATAAGATTTGATATATTTGAAGGATCTTTAACTAGCTTTTCAAAAACAATTTATACTAGTTATTTATTCTTCAAATAATTTTTGAGATTGACACATGATTCTATTTTTCTCAATATTTGATGCTTCATGATTTGAATATTAGTTTATATGTGAGTTTTTGTCAACACTAGGATTTATACTTGTACATACCGTGGGCCACAAATAAATCTATTTATATTTGTGCTTGAATGCTTATTTGAACCCATGAAATGTGCTTGTATTGCTTGGTTTTGATAATCCTACATCTTTAAACTTGTATTCCCTTTTTGGATTTGTGTTATGATCATGTGCTTTCATTTCATGTATATATTTATTTTGACAAACTTTAAGATATACATGTATACCTCTTGAGTCATTTGCCTTTCATGCAAATCTATATATATGGACTAAATTGTGTTTTGGGATATGTGTGTATACTTCTTGTGTTGTCAAAACATACATATACCTTGAAATATAATTTTTTTTAAAATTTTTTTTTTTGTGGTAGATTATACAATGAGATATACACTTGAACTTACCTTATGTCAATTGGTATCATTGGATCATTTCAATTGTATCAATATGATTATTCTTTTTGTATATACTCATGTTTTGATTATATGTATGTATGCTTTCAAATTCAAATTATATCAATTTCTATTGGTATTCCCTTTTCATACATATATGTGATATTTGTGCCTAGTTAAAATTGTCTTACATATTTAAACCACAAAGGTTATTAATGCTAAGCTAAATTCAAATCTTATTTTTCAAGCTTATGCATTAGTTTTTAAATTGGTATCAATATGGTTGATCATTACCTTACTATTGATCACTATTTTATAATTGATCATTTTCAAAATTGATATCAAAATTCAAAATTTGTTTTATCGAGAGAATTCAAAATTTTGTTTGATAAGAGAAATTCAAAATTTTTGATTTGTATTGCCTATATGCAAGGAGAGCTTAACATCTCTCTTACATATAGATTCATGTTGAGTATATTATAAATTGAGGAGCTTGACAACTCTTCTTTATATGATATACGTGTGTAGGGGGAGCTTCACATCTCCTCTTATGCATTACATAATATGTGTTATGTGAGTTAGGGCTTGTCATCCCTTCTTCATGTAATGCATATGTGTAGGGAAGCTAACTTAGCGTCTTCCTCTTCATGAATGTATATCGCATATAAATTTTTATTGATTGATTTGTATTACCCCTTCTTGATCTCTTTGTTTTTGACAAAAAGGGGGAGAAAAATTTGTTTGATTTGATTTTACTTTGAACCCTTTGTTGATGATTGACAAAAAGGGGGAGAAAGATTTTGAGTTTATATGCATACTTGTGTTTAGTTTTTATCATGCATACCAAATAAACATGTCATTCATTTGCATACATTTTTATGTGCTTCATTGCCATATCTTATTATTTATGTCTATGCATGAGTTAAGGGGGAGCTTCTTTGAAGCTTTATTTTAATCCATGCATATATAACTTCATGAGTTTTGTCATCATCAAAAAGGGGGAGATTGTTGGCCCAAAGGCCTATCACCCTAGTTTTGATGATGATCAACTCATGAAGTTATGATTACTAATGATCTTGTGTTTAATTAGCGACAGATTCATTATCAAGATCTTAGTAGGTGCATAGCTCAACAAAGGATAAAATGTCAAGATTTGGAGCTAGCACGGCGTGATCCAAGGAGCTTTTGGATCAAGCTTGGACCAAGTCAAGAAGATGAGAAGACTTCAAGGGAAGACTTCAAGATCAAGACTTGTGTCTAGGTTTGTTTTTATAAGATTTTGTTTTAGTTAAAATGTAAAGGATAGAATAGTTGGTGGATTGCTCAAGTTCATATCACACACACACTCTTGATTTATGTGTTTTCATAAAAGATTTTTAGTTCTAGAAAAATACCGTTTTAATTTTTGGTGTTTCAAATATACATGTGTTTTTAACCAAAACCATTTTAGAACTCTCGGGTTTTCTCGGTCGACCGAGCGGCCGACCGTTCTACTGATCTGCTCGACATTCTTTTAGTTTTCTAGTCATAACTTTTGATTCTTATATTCAATTAACATTATTTAAATTGCATTTTAAAGATGACTTTCAGAGCTACATTTAATATTCAATAATCATTTTCTGATTTAAATGTTAATAATGTCAAATATTGGGTTGAAGTCTGTTCTTGTTATAAAAACAGTTTACAGTTTCTGATTTGATACCTTTTAGTATTTTATTGATAACTTTCAATTCTGAATTGATATTGATTTGATTTAAGTTGCATTAGAAAGAAGACTTCAATATCTACAACTTCATCCTATATACTTATTCCCAAATTCGAATGTTTTAGACCTCAAAACTGTGCTCCAAGTTAACCTATTGCACAGAGGTCGGTCGACCGGGCGGGTCGACCGGAACCAAGGGCAGGTCGACCGGGCGGGTCGACCGACGTGCACAGAACCGTGCACGTCTGGTAGTTCAGTGGGCGGGTCGACCGGGTGGGTCGACCGGAACTGAGAGCAGTTCTCTCTGTTCTTATGGGTCGACCGGGCGGGTCGACCGGAGGCTCCAACGGTCGGATTTTTGACCGTTGCGGGTCGACCGGCCGGGTCGACCGGCAGGCCTGACAGGCCCCAACGGCTATATTTTTGTGGCCTATAAATTTGGGGGTTTGGTCATTGTTTTGAGCCAAGATTTTAGGAGAGCTTTGAGCCAGTTTTTCCCACTCTTTTCAGAAGTTTTTCTCCACAAAATAGAGAGCAAATATTTCCTATCTAAAGGAAGATTTTAACAAGAGTGTTTAAAGTGATTTCTTGAGTTTTTCACCATAGTTCTTTCCTTGCTTTCTCACAATCACTTGAGCTATCCATTGCCTTATCTATCCATAGGATTGTGTTGTGAGAGTTTATAATTGGTGATCAAAGTGTTGTAGATCACCAAAGATTTCATCTTTGTACTTTGAGGAGACGGGCAAGTGTGCTCGTGGTTGTTTAGGGTTCGGGTGCGAACTCTTGTTGATTAAGGTGCGGCCTCGGCGAGCCGGTGGGCTTGTGGTGTGTAAGGGACTAGAGAGTCCGAGGGCTTGTCGGTGTTGCGGCACCGAGGAGAGATCCATTGGGATCTTGCATAGTGGAAATCCTTCGTGTGTCGAAAGCGGGGATGTAGAGCAAGTGTGCTCGAACCTCGAAACATACCTTTGTGTTTGCGATTGCCATTTCTCTCTCCCCCTTGTTTATATCTTGCATTCAATTATTGTCTATCTTTATATGCTTGATATATTCATTTGTGCTTAATTGATATACTTGCGTGGGATTGTTGACTAACACTTGTATTCAACCAAGAGAGCCAACGCGGCACCTCAACCCATTCAAGGGGAATCTAGAGGAGTTTGTCCAGAGCCCTTCACGGGGAATTCGGCAACACTCTTGTGTTATATGTGATGTTTAGTGTAAAAGATTTAATTAGGTCATAATTGTTTTAGCTTCCGTATTATTAGGCATTAAGTGACCATTAGATTAGCCATCACCTATTCACCCCCCCTCTAGGTGAACTTACAAGAGACGCAAGTCTCACTAGTTGGAATGGCAACTTGTAATAATCTTAAACTTTCCCTTTATATAAACTCCCCCACTCCTCTCTCTTCCATTTTTTCTCTTCCTTCTTCCCCAACAGCAGCTAACGAACCTTGGCAGCCCAAAAACAGCAGCCAAGCCTTCTCTTTGGCCGGCCATCCACCCTCCAACTACACCACCATCTCCACCAACTTCTCCACCTTTCTCCCCTCCATCTCCTCCTCCATTTCCAACAACAACACCACCACCACACCAGGTTCTTCTTCCTCTTTTTTCACCAAAACAACCCATTACCTCCAAAGCTTCATCACCATTTCTGCCACCATCTACACCACCTTGATCACCACCAAACACACCATCTTCTTCTCCTCGTCATTCTCTTTCCAACGAGCTAAAGCTTCGTTCTCCGAAGCCTCGTTTCCAAAACTCCAATTTTTCCATTTTAACTGCACTTGCACCCCTCCACACATTGCTTTGGCCACCTTTCCGGCCAACTCCGGCCGCCGCCGGTGACCGCCGGCCATGACCGACCATCCTCCTTCCATTCTTCTATCTTTTCTTTCCTTTTCTTTTTTCTTTTCTTCCCTTCTTTCTTTCTTTCTTTCTTTCTTTCCTTCTCTTTTTTTTTCTTTCCTTCTTTCTTTCTTTCTTTCTTTTATTTCCTTCCTTGCGTCTCCCCCTTTTCTCCCAAAAACCCTTCTCACCTTTTCCCTGCGTCTCCCTTTTATTTCCATGTCTCTCTCTTTCTCTTGTTGTGTGATTATTAGACGCGGATTTTACCTCCTGCGTCCAAGTAATTATTTAACGTGATCCTCGCGTTCTTGTATCAACGAGACGCGGAGCTCATGTCCGCGTCTGCGTTCTCCTTGTGTCCTTACTTGAACGCGGGTTTTAAACCCCGCGTTTGTGGAAATTTACGCGACGCGACTCTCGCGTCTGCGTCTCCCGCATCTCCATTCTCTCTCCTCCCTTATATTGAACGCGTTTACGCGTTGGTTCCTAGATTCTGGAGATCAGGGATTTCACAGTGTTTTTCTAAGATTTAGGCGAGTGTTCTCGCTTTCCTCTTGACTTTTCCATTTTATCGGATCGACTTGTGTTTGCATTATGTATCACTTGACAACTGATGTGTTATCATTTATCATGCTACTACTGGACACCTGCTTCTTTTATGTTATCTCTTATCACTTGTTCCTTATTGTGACATGACTTACTACCTGTTACCTGCCTTATCACTTGTCACTATCATGATTAAAACCTGATACCTGTTATGATTACTTCTGTACCCATGATTATCACATTACGGGAATGTAGTACTTGATCTCTTATTATGAACTCCCGTTATGCTTGTTATGTACTCCTGTTATGACCAGTTATGATCCTACTCATTCCCGAAATCTGATAATATTGTTAATAAGCTATAAAAAGGATAACTTGCACAGGGAATGGAAGGAAGTGATGGATGCCGGTATGATGCCTTACTTATAGTAATGGAATACAAAACTGACGATTCGTGTTAGGGGGATTTCAGGCCCCCATAAGATGCGTGTTAGGGGGATTTAAGGCCCCCAATGGCTGTGTCCTGGGCGGACGGGAACTACTATAAGTATGAGCTATCAGTTCTTCATCAGCTTCCGATAACCAACCTCGACTTACTTATATATGGATGTATGTGTGTTGAGATGTACACCAGGACACATACCTAGATATATGGGTTGGACGAGTAATAATAATAAAATACCAAGATAATAACTTGTTATGTTGCTCTACAAACTTGGTTATACCACTTGTTTCGCCACAATTGCATTCATCAAGTTTTACTTCGGATTTTCGGTTTTATGATTACTATATTATACCTGCTTGCATCCTGCTTTACCACTCGTGTTCTATTCCACCAGTCTCCTGCTCTTATCACCTTATATCATTCATGTTCCCAGCTTGATATCGATTACTGTCTCTCTACTTTTTCCTGCATGCTGGTACTCACTTCACGATTTTCAATGTATATTTACGACTTGGATTTATCGATACACATGTGCTTATCTATGCTCGCCATCTAGCTTTCGTATCACCACTCGCCGAGGAGTTCTGACTCCTCTGGATCCTCATGTCCAGGTTTTGAAGATTGGAGTGTGTGGATTCTCCCAGTTGTTGATCAGAGTGGCGCAGCGGTAGCGTGGATCTCCAGCAGACCGTCTGAAGCTCCATCCTTCCAAGCTCTCTGTTCGGCTCTAAAGTTTTCATGTTATGACTCTAAGCCTCTTTTTGTACTGTTCATACTTGTACATTTTCGTGTATTCTCGCATTTGCGCTATATTGGTGATGTAATATTCTTGTAATATTTGTCACATCTGGTGATAACTTCGTAATTGTACTCATATGTTGGAATGTATAATGCACCACGTGCTTCCGTACTCTGATTCTTTCCTGTACTGATGCTTAGCATATATACGTGAGGGTATTTCTGACCTGCGTATATACGTCGCAGTAACGTCTCCGTACCCGCCGGACCGGGACGTTACAAGAGCAAAGGCAGTGAAAGAGACAATCGAAGTAAAGCCCCCGAATGGGATTTCTCCAAAACCAACACCACTATCAAATGCTACAAGTGTCAAAGATATGACCACATTACTGCCAACTGTCCTAGCCTCATTTGTACGGCCATAATTGGTGAAACTCCTACCAAAATTTCCGAATCTGATTCTGAGGAAGTCACCTTCCAAGCAGACATAGAAGTTGACAAGGATTTTGATTTCGATTAAGAAGATGAAGATGTTGAATTCAACTATATTCCATATGAACCTTCAACTCATCTATCTATCGTCAGATGTGCATTTTCACAACCTACAGAAAAGGATGATTGGATAAGAACTGTCATCTTCCACTCGATCACCATGATTTGAGGCAAGAACTGTACAGTGAACAGCGGAAGCTGTATCAACACAGTATCATCTAAGGTGATCGAAAAGGTTAAACTAAAAGTTATGCCCCATCCATATCCATACAAAGCATCATGGATTAACCTCCCAGCCTAGACGTGAAATAACGATGTCTTATCCCGATTGAGTTTGCTTTCTATAAAGACAAATATGTTGTAACATGATTACCATGGATGTAGATCAAGTTCTTGGAAGATCATGGCTCTTTGACAAAGATTTTACCATCTACGACGATCATATATGTGTCAATCCAAGTATGAGGGTAAGATGCTTTAGTTACTTCCCTCTCGACCAAAAGTTAAGTAGCATGTTCAGACGCCTACCATACCAAAGAAGATGAAAGGAGTTCATTTAATTAGTGCAAAAGACCTTGATCAAGAATTAAAAATGGTGCCCTGTTCATGATCCTCGCCGTTAAAGAAGTGGTTGAAAAGCTTGATAGCACTATCTCGCAGGAAGTCGCCCTATGATTAAAGAGTTTAGTGTGTCTTCTTGGAAAACCTACCAAACAAACTGCCACCAATGTGTAACATCCAACATGCTATCGATCTAGTTCAAGCGTTAAGTCTACCAAACTTGTCACATTACTGAATGAAACTGACAGAGCATGTTAAGCTCAAAAGGTAAGTTGATGAATTGGCAGATAAGGATTTCATTAGAGAAAACATGAGCTCTTATGTGATCCCATCTTGCTGACGCCAAAGAAAGATAAATTTTAGCACATGTGCGTTGTTAGCCGCGCGATCAACGAGATAATGATCAAGTATCATTTTCTCGTCTCGAGATTGGATGACATGTTGCATATGATGTCTGGTGCCACAATCATCTCAAAGATCAATCTGAAAAGTGATTATCATGGAATCCGTATTCATCCTGGAGATAAATGAAAGACCGCTTTGAAGATGAAAGATGGAATGTATGAATGGACGATCGTGCTTTTCGGATTAACCAATACTTTGAGTACCTTTATGTGAGTGATAACTCAAGTATTGTGACCTTTTATGGGAAAATTTCTTGTAGTCTACTTTTACAACATTCTTATTTACAGTCAATCTCATGAGAACCATTTGGACCATATGCTTCAAGTGTGTAATATGTTGAGAAAAGAAGAGCATACACCAATCCGAAGAACTATAACTTTCTCAACACACAAATTCACTTTCTAGGATTTGTAGTTTCCGCCAATGAAGTTTCGCGGATTTAGAAAAATGAGTCATTAAGAATGGTCAAAACCCAAGACCATCCATGAAGTGAAAAGTTTTCACGAACTAACTATCTTTTATAGACGGTTTATCAAAGAGTTTAGCACTGTTATAGCCCTGATTACCGACTGCCTGAAAAAATGTGAGTTTATATGGTCGAGTGTTGCCTTAAAAGCACTCGACAAGATCAAAAAGAGGAAGGTTAGCACTCCCATCACGCGTCTCCCTGATTTTCCAAAATCTTTGAAGTTGCATGTGACGTCCAGAATTGGTATAGGTAGTTTAAAGTTATTATCACATTCCCACCCGTTTAAAATACCATGAATCAAATTCACAACCATAGGAGTACTACAGCCGAGTCTTGTCCCTATCAATTTTTATTTTTATTTTAGGAAGACCATGTGGCACATGTTAAGTATCAATTCAAAATTTTCCACTGCCCTCAATTCACAGAGCTGCGAACAACCAAAGTCGTCAATAGGAGTCTAGAATAGGCAAGAGTCTTCATGATATAGTTTATGGTTTTAGGCTTAGACATCTATTTATCTTATTTCTATGGTCGATCATTATAGAGTCTGCATCATCATAAAAAAAAATTGAGTTTGCATCATCATTTATCCCATTCCAAGTGTACAAATTACACAAGGATATCAATGATAAGATAGATCAAAAAAACACCAAGTACAAGTAATGAAATGATGTTAGAAAATAAATTAAAACTTTTAATGTTGGTGATGATTTACATGCTTGTAGTACTTGTCCATTCCAAATCTTGAAGAAATTAAATGATAATACTCATGTTATAGAACTTCCTAAATCTTTTGGTGTCAGTTACACTTTCAATATTGAAGATTTAGTGAATTACAAGGGTCTTTATTTTAACCCTAACAACCCACTAGCTAATAAGCCATCTCATGAGTCTATTTCTGAGAGTCCCTCTCTTCCACCACTTCTAAATATTGTACCTAATACAGATCAAGTTAATAACATCTTAGATGATGAAATTATCACTACTAAATATGGTGAGACTCATAGATATTTTGTTCGATGGAAAGGAAAACTACCAACTAGTGACACATGGATAGACCAAAGCGAATTACAACAGAATGATCATGATATCTTGGAGCAATATGAGAGTTCTTCTACTTTTAACTCGACAGAGACGAATTTTTTTCAACTTGGGGAGAATGATGTGGACATCTAATCGAAAACATCGAAGATATGACATGTGTACCTGCAACATTTATTTGGTTCAAGTAAAGTTTGTAACAAGAGATGTATTTTCTTTTCCTATATTTTTTTTGTTTCTTTTAGAGTTGTGATTTCTTTTAGTTTTCTTTTATTCAATACCACATCGGATGTATTATGAGAATACATTTTTATATTGACTATAAAAAAGGCCCCCATGTATTGTTTATCAATCAATGAATAAAGCTTATTGAATTTCCTCAAACTTGAGTGAGATATGAGTTCCTTAATCAAAATTCTTTAGGAATGTGAAGCCCTAGAGCTTTTAAGAGTGTGAGACTCTAGAGAACCCAACTAGAAGTGTGAAATACTAATTGTTATTTATCCCCCCTTTTATTAGAAAAACCCTAGAAAATGCAATCTCTCTCTTAATCTCTCTTACAAAATCCACCCGAAAATCCAAAACAAAAATAACAAAGAGCATTGTTCATCTTCCGCCTCGCTCTCTCCCCCTGTTAACAATCCCCAGCCACTTGCGCCCCCCCCCCCCCCCCCCCCCCCCCTCGTGCCCCTCTTCCTCGCGCATTGAAGCCAACCCAGATTCTTGTCACGCCTGTGCATGTGCCCAGGTCCCCGTCTGCACCATCAGCACGAACTCGACCACCTGCGTGGCTCGTTGATCACGTCCTTTGCCAGCGAGTCCCTTCTTTGCCCCTTCCAGCCTCCACATGCGCCTCCCGCGTTATCGAACAAACCCTCGCCTCCGACAACCTGCTACCGACAACTAAATCCAACTGAGGTTTTAATTAGAACCAGACCCAAACCAAGCAAACTATAGAAGTGGGTTTAAGTCAGGACTCGGATCCACTTGCTATAGGACTCTGATCCACTTGCTCTGTGCTTGGGCCCAGACCTACCCGCGACTGTATGTGAGCCCGGTCCGCATCTGCACCATCAACACGAGCCTAACCACCTGCATGGCTCGTTGCCCATGTCCTGTTGCTAGTGTGAGTCCCTCCTGTCCCCTGCCGGCCTCCACACGCGCCTCCCACATGTTGCCGAGCAAAGCACTCGCCTCCGACGACCTGCTGCTGACAATTGAATCCGACTCGGGTTCAAATTAGAACCCGACCCAAACCCAGCCAACTACAAAAGTGGGTTTGTCATCAGACCAGGATCCGCTTGCTACAGGCCCCGGATCCACTTGCTACGCTACCAACCCGCAGCTATAGTTCCAGACCCATTAAGCAGAACAAATCTGCTAGCATTTGAATCTTTATTTTCGAGATGTTTCTCAGCCATCCGGAGCCCCATTCGATTGATTTTCACAGTGTTGGAACCATGAAGACTAAAGCTACACATCTACATATTTCACAAAGACACTGAGGTCAAGAAGATTCTCAGCAAATACAATTCTAATCAAGTTTCTTTATTTACAAGTCTATATTACATCTCTCTGGTATTATCAATTTTGATTGTTGCCCACTATAAATTGCTAGTTGCATGATTCTGCTTTCCCAGTAGTTCATTAGCGTTCTTATCGTTCATAGTATATTTTACCTGCATAACATAAATTGTGTTCATTGATTATTCGTACTTTACAATAGATCAATATGCGTGCGCGTGCACGCGAGCGCTAATATTGCTAGTCTTAAGCTTTCTTACCAAAGATTTCTTATTAGTGAAACATATTTAAATTATTTTATTATTAATTATTGCACATGTACACATTTCATATCACCCACTCCACTGTATATAAGTTGACTTCGAGCATATTTGGTAGTCGAAACTTATATAGCTTGACTTCGAGCACAGTTGCTCGAGTAGTTAAGAGTCTATAGTCATTTTATTTTTTCTATTTTTTTTATTTTTTTGAATAAAAAAAAACAGTAACTCCACAAATTTCATTAATAGTAAATAACGAAACAAACTAAATATAGAAAATAACCCCAAAAAGAAAAACTTGATATGTTCTTCTTTATAGAAGGGACTCAATTTCTGCAGAGGTAAGAGAACATAAATGACCGAGAAAGAAAGCCAAAACCAAACAAATTAATCTTAATGTGATCTTTCACTTGACTTCATAAAGCTATTTATGGTCTTTCTGATACAGAGAGAACTAGACTAAGGGACAGGAACCTGCATTGACAAATAAATTCATGCAACAAGATAACGACCATGCAAGAGCTAAAATAAGGTAGATTTCTTATCTTGCTTATTTGCCCGTTGCTGAGTAGAAATTAAAAGGCCAGTTACGCACATATCATCACAAATAAGAAATTCAATGATAAGACCCTGCAAGATTAAGACTAGCACACAGATGAGAAATTTTGACATCCGAATTTTAAAAATATCCCGATATATCCTTGACTTGATATATCCCCATCCCCGATAAATTTTCCCGGCCGATGTGACTGGCCGCCATTTAAAACACTGTCAAGGAGTATACATTCTTTTATATGAATATTCTTAAATATGGAATATAACGAGTCATGTGGTGTCATCAGGCTTCGACATCTTACAAAGAAGGAAAAACAAGCTAGGAGAATTAATACTGTATAATAACGTAGTACTGTCACCATTCATGGCATCTGCTAACAGAACACTTAACAAACCCTGGTCTTTAGGTTTAAATTATCATAAGTATGCCTATTAATGGGCTGATGTACATAATCAAGCAGAGGAATCACCAGCTACGCGCATGCTGACAAAGTTCCAGATTAAATTCTTGGTAGAAGGCAACCCTGCAACCACCTCCTCTTCGATCCCACATTCATTTCTTCCCCTCACAATCTTGAAGTAACCATCCTGCACATATCCAAAGAAACTATTTTAGCACCACCATCAAGGAGCTTAGAGATGGCAACTGGTGCAAGTAGATAGTATATTCAGGCACTTACATCACCCCAACCTCTATTCCACTGGTTCGCAAGGAGCTGCAGGACAAACAATCGGATCAGGGGGATGAAATTAGAAGGTATTGAATGGCATTAACAGCGAGGTGATATGAAGGTTTAAAAAAAAAAAAAAAAACAACAACATACCCAATAGTCTACACCATCCTCGCTAGTTCCCCAACCAATCAATTTCACAGCGTGACCACCCATGACATCACCTGTAATATGCTTGTAGATCCCTGACTTATAGTGAGCAAAATCCTGCAAAATGTAGAAGTTGAAAATGTTAACAAAAAAGAGGGCAAAGCAGAGTGTTTTTAATTCATCTAGCCATTTAACACGATACCAGAAGGAAAATGGAAATAACGTTTGAGAACAAGCGCAGGATCGACAAACTGTAATCATCCCGATCATTACTAGTTACCACGTTTGATGAAGAGTTTCTTGGAAAGGAAGGTTACAATATTCAGACAGCACTTTCACACAAATTAAAGATATGCACATAAGAAAATAGTGTGCAAACAACAATATCAAGGTGAAGGATTACATAAATCTAGAGATAGATTGTCCCCTATTAGTCCATACCTCATACACTGTGAAGGCAACTTCCACAGGACCATTCTTGTACACCTCTGCCATAATATCATGGGGATCAGAGTTTACTGCGTAAGCATTAACACTGAAGTGTTTAGTTTTCTCCCAAAGAAGATTCTCGACTTTGCACTTTTTTTCACACTGCGGTGTTGGATATAGAGGTTCACAGCCTGGATGAGCACATCCAATGTCATCGAAGTATGGGTCACACTGCAAGAAGGTATATAAGGTATATTGTTGCGTCAGCTCATATCAAAGTTTATGGAAACTAGGGGATCATTTAAATATTTTTAGTATAAAAGAAAAGGTGACACATATGAAGAATAACAGCTAAAATTGTCATTATATCTTCCCTCACAAAATAGTTTCTCTCCATTAATGGGCTAATCTTTCCACAGCACACGCGCGCGGACGTCATCCCTTGTCTCTCTAGGGTAAAAGTGCTAAGCAAATCCAACTACAAGGCCTTAACAGCACCAAGATGGTACCAGATATGATGGAGATTCTCAAGGCTTCATAACGAATGAGTGTGATTAGGCAATTAACAACCTTCTGTTGTCACAACAACAGAATTGCATGGATAATACTGATATAGACCTGCTGCTAGGTAAGGGTAACTACCACACCCACACTCACAAATATCAATAAATTGGTGAAATCAGAATTATGGAAGGAGATATAATTGTCTAAACCTAGAACGCAACTTGAGAAAGTGATGTTGAAGTAAATGATTACCTCTTCAGTAACAACACCATTCTGCACAAAGTACTTCCATGCACGTATAGGATACCCTCCATCGCAACCATCCCCACACATAAACCCACAACAGGACAAGAGGTCATTAACAGAAAGAGATACGTTCTGCAATAGAAAACAAAGGGATTAGAACAAGAGCCTAAAGGATTCTGACTTTCAAGGAAAACTTCGTAACTCCAGAAGAGCAGAGAGCAGAGGGATTATACCATGTCCAAATGGATACAGAAACGGTCTGACAGTGATTCTACTGCACCAAAAGCCCAACAAGAACCACAGTGTCCCTGCAGATCAGAAAAAGAATCATTTGAGTACTTTGTGGTGCAATCTAGACTATAACACTGCAGAGCAAGTGCAAGCTACTTACTTGATCTTTGGAACACAAAATATAGCATCAAAAAAGAACATGCAAATTCAAGGAAAAAAGAATGTCAGTATCCATCATCACAATCTAGAATCATTCATCTTGAATGTAGGGTTTACCGACCAAGTATTCTTCCAATAGTGCTACATTGAGGCCAAGCTGTCCTAGCATCAAATTGTGCAGGCAGCTCTAAAGATTTAGGGTAAGTTTTTACAGGAATGTCTTCCATGGCATTTTGAGGCATCTGCTTTACTCCAAGAATATATTTGAATTGTCCAACCTACAAAACAATAGGAAGCAAGCAACTGGTATGAGACAACACAATTTGGTATCCTGTGGCAGGTCAAATAAAATAAATTGGATAAGATGATCAAATTCTTTTGGCCCCTTACAGTATAATTGGAGAAGCGGGAGTTCATGGAAGCTTTCCATCCAGCATTAGAGTCCGCATTAACCTTTTGCACAATAGAATCCTGCCAAATAAATAACAAGAAAATGTACAGCATTATTATATAGAAGCAAGATGGACAAGGTGTTGAAACAAATATGGTTGTGAAAATGTTCCCAGAGTAAATTAAAAAGAAAGGGACCTGAAGAATATTGGCCTCTGTACTGGCTTGAGGGAATGGTTTAACTGCAGCCACCTGCAGACAGACAAAACTGATATGTCAAATGCCAGATGGTAATACACAGATAAAAAGCCACCAAGCAGAATGGAGATCAAGCATGAAATCTTGATCATCTCTGTTTATAGAATCAGAAGAGCACACATACAATGCAATGGATACAAAATCTTAGATTCTCATTCATCAAAAGATGATTGCTAGAGTGGTCAAAACCTTGATTTGTGACCACAATCGCACCTTGATTTGTGCTATCAATCTTGTACTGTGATGATACCAGCCAGCAAAAAAAATTCAAGCAGTGAAGCTTCTTTTTGCACATATCTTACTAAGTATATTTAATGAATTGTGTCTTAAATGAATTTTGATTATTCCATGAGTTATACATCTTTCAGTCACATTGTAGTTAATAATTTAACAGCGGGTTATCATAAGACTAGTGAGATTTTGGAAATTTTAGACCGGAAAAGATCCAAAAATTTTCATTGATTAGGAATAATATTGATTGTTCCTCGCAAGAATAATCCATATGGTTCTGCACTAGTTCCATAAAGAGGGACAGACGAGAGATGAAATAAACAAAGCAAAACCATTGCAGAATATATTACCCAACAAGCCTAAGGATGCTAAATACGCTAGTAGCAAAAGATCCAGGGGAGGCTACTAAGTGACTCATTGGTGAATGGAGGTGTTAGTGCCTGTGGCAACAAATGTATGCTTCAAGAGAAGCACAAAATCCATCAACAGGGTTCTTCAGGGGAGAACTGAGGTTGTAAAGAGGAATGTCGCCTATGAAGAAATTTCTAGACTGTGTTTAATTGAAGAGGTTTCCAAGACATAAAGAGATCTGGAACTATGAGAGGATGAAATTTTATGTAAACTCTCAAGATAAAAGGCTAAAAAGGTCAGTTTCATAACAAGGTTTCAGACAAGAGACAGTTATCTAAGAGAGTTTGGACTATACCCTTTACAGAGGGTTTTATGATTTTAAAGGAAATGGGAGGAATATTAGATTTGATGTTCGTAGAATGTCACCAATCAAGTTCTTGCACTTTAAAATCTGATTGATGTGCTCCTACTGCTATCATTTAGTTAGAAAGTAAAGCTAGCAACAGAGTAGAGGGATTGATGTTTGCTGTTTAATTGTAAAAGGATATACTTGGTGTTGGGCATAAAGAAATATCCTAATCCAATTTCCCGTCATGGAAATGAGTCTAAGAGAGGAATTAGGCAGTATTTGGTAGCACAGAGATAACAAAGAAGAGCCCATGAAAATAAGATTTCTTCGAGGTCTAGCTTCACTTTCTAACTAAATGATAGCACTTTCAGTATAATTTGTCAAATCGAACATTATTTGTGTCCATGCTCACTTGAGGGGGAGTGTTGAAATAAACACATGGACTTGTATGCAAGCATATAAGCCTACATGTAAATTGTATTCAAGTGAGGGTTTATATGTGAAAATGCAAAATAGTTTTTGGCAATAAATTGAGAACTGAAGGCATGTTTGGTGACTTTCCTTCCCCTTCTTTATGTTTCTCCCTATTGCTAATACCAAAACAAACCAGAAAATCAATTACGAGATAGGCCCAAACTATCAACTAGTACAAAAAGAGTTAAGATTTCACACTAGTGCAGGGCTAAACCACTAATTATCAGCACTGAAATATTGCTACCACTTAAACATGAAGGGGTGTAAATATGTATATCCACTAAATATTTTATTTACATATAAGATTCTATCCCCTTATTTTATATGAATAGAAAAGAAGCTGACTTTTTATGTCAAACTACGAACATACAATTGTGTTTAGTTTGTTAGGTTTACTTGTTTATTAACTAGGAGAAACATAAATAAAATAGATAACATTTTATTGTGTCCATAATTTATGTCGAACTATGAACATAATTATCAAAATCGACCGAAATAAGGTTTTTTTCTCGTGACTCATGTAAAAATGTTGTATGTCTGTCTGTCTTCATCTGAGTGAGAGAGAGAGAGAGAGAAGCGGCAACGGTGTATTATATATATATATATATATATATATATATATATATATATATATATATATATATATAGAGAGAGAGAGAGAGATATCCCTCCTTTTTCTTCCTTCATCCTCTTCCTCACCTCCTCCCCTTCCTTTTTTGCCGATCGGTGGTGACCAATCGGTCAGTTTCACACCGCCGACAGCGATATACTAGTTTATCTACTGAAAAATTATTTATTAATGCTCACTAATGAATTAACTTGAGATGTTACAGAATGAATACACGGATGGAATTGTATTTATGTTGAAGGAAGTAGTATTGGTTGTGAGACTTGCCTTGTTGAAGAAGATTTGTCCGCTGAATAAGGCGATGAAGATAAGAAGGTAGGCCCTCAAATTGTTCATCCTGTTCCTATCCAAAGCCATAGCAGTATCCTCGCCCGCTCGTGATGGGCCTCCGTTCACTGCTGAAAAGAAAAGGACTAGATCTTCAATATCAGTAGCACATGATTCTTATCTTTTCTTTTCTTTTGTTGGAATACGAAATCAATAAAATTCAGAGAAAAATAAAATTAACGCAAGAAACAGAAGGGAGGGAAAAAAAGCGCTTACAAAACAGAAATTCTGAGAGAGATCGATCTAAGAGTTAAAATATAGACAGTTAATCAAATTAGCTACATAATAAAATGTATTCCCAAAGGAAAAAGTAGAAGAAGAAGACCAAGAAAAATCTGCAACACAATCAAAGAATAAATTTCAGTGAGTAAAATTTTGGCTTTTAGAATCAAAGTAGATCACCTGCAGGGGTTCTCTTAGTTACAGATAAATCTAAATCAAATCAAACAGATATCAGTCTCAAGATTCGAAATCATACCTTCCTTCTTCAACAAAATTTCTCCTGCCGCACTCGACGACGACGGCCGAGGCGACTGGGCGGCGCCGTGAGAGAAAGAGCGGGGTGGTTTGTGATGAGGAGGGGATTTGGGTTAAAAGGAAGATGAACGCTATGTTTCCTTTTATTTTGGGGGAGATGGAAATTAGAGCCTTTCTCTCTTGTCTTCTGATTGGACCTCTCCGATTCCGAGTTCCACTGGGACAGTTGGGCTGTGGGGCCCACAAGGGCGGAAGGGGAGAAATTGCGTGGCAACACACCTATGGGCCGCAGTGGGTGATTGATTGGCTTCATTAAGGGATCTGAGAGAGAGAGACTGCGACTGGGACTGACCGGTCTCCAGTGTCTTGATCGTTTAATTAATAATTGCACGAAATGTTGCTTGCCGGTTGATGCCTTCGCCGTTGCTGCGGTCTGTGAGTCACAAAATGACAGGCATTGTTACCTCACAATCAATCTCTCTCTCTCTATATTCTCTACCCGTCCCCATTGGATGATGGTTCCGTTCACATTCGTCTTTCCTTTCCGTGTGCCGTCCCGCTTCCGTCTGATCCACGTCTCTGGGGCCGGTCTGTTTCACAGGAGTGGACGGGGGAGAGAATTTTTTTTGCTCACGACACTTTGCTCTCAGCTCTGTGAGCAGTTGGATAATAGTGGGCTCCATTGGTAGGGCCCATACTAAAACCAACGACTCATAGGGCCTGTTTGGTTAAGAGTGGAAGTGAGGAAGTGAGAAAGTATTAATAATTTTTTTTGGAACTTGAGAATTGGTTAGTAAGTTTTCCGGTGTTTGAATATTGTTGGGAAGTGTGATTTGACAAATGTTATATCTTTTCTGGGGTTTGGATGGTAATGTGGAAATGAAAGTGAAAAAGTTGACCATAAAGTTGACAGCAAAATAATATTAAAATAGAAATTAATTAAGAAAAATAAAACATGGACTGTAATTAAAATGCAAGTGAGATTTATATAATCAAAAAATTAACTGTTTTGTTCTACAACTCATTACAAATAAAATTTACATGACCACAAAATTAATTGTAGCACCCTGGAAGTGAGGAAATGATAGTGTAAAAGAGAAAAGAGAAAAGGAAAAGGGGCGTTCTTATTTTCTTTTCCCGTGTTTGGATAGATAAGGAAGTGAGCAATTATATTTCCCCGTTTCCTTACTTCCGCCCACTTCCTTGCAACCAAACACAGCCATAGCGCACGCGGGAGCGCTGTGAGTAAAGTGCGGTGAGCAAAAAAAATTTCGAGAGAGAGAAAAAGAAAAGGGGGCAGCCATTGAGGTTTCAACACTTGTCATGAACAAGGGTGGGAGGGGTGTTTGTTTGAGGAAGATCTATTTTTCCTCCAGCTATTTAATGATGCGGATTCTAAGTGACAAGAGAGGGGGAAAGAAAATTTTCTTTCCCTAAAAAACCAACGGAGCAGTTGTGAAGCATTGGGATTGATGCCAACGTTAATATTATAACTATAATGCTCGTTTAACTAATCACAAATTAAATATCATGTATACTGTTTAATTAACAAATCCCAATACAATTCAATCAGTATGATTATGCTGTTTAATTTAATTTCAATTTAAATCTAAATTTCTGATTTCTATTTGAGTCTGTGATTAAGTCAGCGGACAACTTGTTGAATTCGAGTTTTCTTTAATTATACAAAACTCGAATTTTCATATTTCATGTGTACTTATGGCAAAAAGTATTAAGGTATGAGGATTAGAGTTTATATCATGCTAATTTAAGTTTGCTAGTGTGTATATACTTCTACTTATACTTGTATGTGTATACATGAAGTAAATTTGATTTCTCTTTATTTATTAAAGTGTATCATGCTTGAATAGTGATGGGGGTGTTAAGGGGGACGCATGGTGTGTGAGGGAATTGAGGGCCTCATGCCAATTGGCATGATGGGGAAAGATGATGATTTTTAATTGAAGTTACAAACATAAAGAGGTTTAATTGTTGTGCTTGGCTACAAAATTCTCCCCATCTCACTCTCATTATCCATTTCCTTTCCTCCAAGCCACCGGCCACAACCATCCCCTCCCCATTGGGGCGAGAACCCCCTCCCCTTTGGTCGGCAACCCCTCCCCCCCCTCTCTCTTGTACACTCGCACTCTCTAGCGCACACTCTCTAAAATCATAATTATCTTTCTCTAAACTTTAGATCTAACACCTATAGAGTTTCATGGTGCTTTGAGGAGGAAGATCAAGGCATAAGTGATGGGGATTAGTGAATTGGAATTGCATTCCAACGGTTTAGCAAGGTAATTAGTAAACGATTAAGGGAAGTATTGCATAAATCTCATTAACTATGGGCTATTAGTGAATTTGATTGTATTCTTGTGTAGGTGTTAAGGAATTAGAAGGTGTACGAGTACTCGGGAAAACTTTCTTCAAGAGGGGAGTAAAGTTTTAACCTAACTCAAAGTGGGAGTGAAGCATTAAGTTCTGAAATTAGGGGATTTTGTGGATAATACCTCAATACTAGTATAGGTTTAGACTAGTGAGAAAGAGAATGATTAAGGTAAATATATGAGATGGGTAGCAAATTAAGAATATCCTTGAATTTGAAGTATGGCTCATGCATGAATACTACTATAATCATACTATAAAATGTGTGATGTCTGTTGTATATATGTAATGTATACTTATAATATATACATATGTAGTGTATGTGAGATTGTTGGTAACTTGAGAAATCCTTACAGTTAAAGTGTGATTACTACATGAAGGCCACTATGCTTATACTATTGAGTATTGGAGATACTACACATATGAAATGTGAATACTTGTAAATTGTTATAACTAATCAATGAATGTAATACTTGTGATTAAAGTATGAATTATCATACATTGGTTATTTGGGTCATACTCGCGAGTATATGGCGTATGTTATGCTATGTAAGATGTATTTAACACATTTGTATGTGTAGGTCTGGAATATGGGTAGTAGTCAGATAACTTTTATAGTTAAAGTATGATTATTACATGTGAATAACTATAATCTTATTGTTCAATTATTCTTACATGATCATTTATGAAATATTCATATTGACTAAATGTAAATTGTTAAATGTGGGTTATATTTCTTGTTATATGATATATGGAGGAAGGGGCCGAAGAAAATTCTGACGGTGTGTGAAGCCGGAGTAAAATGGTGTCGATACAAGGAGGAAGGGGCCGATGGGAATTCTAGTGGTGTGTGAAGACGGGTAATATAATATTTCGTATGTGGAAGAAGGAGCCAATGGGAAATTCTAGTGGTGCGCGAAGACAGGGTAATGAGGTTGTATGGAAACTTGAATGAAATGATTTATCTATTATCGTTTGATACGTTCTTATGCAAAAATTAATGAAATTCTTAATTTCTTACTATTAAAGCATAAACCTATTATGGTAGAATTGTCGCATGCATCTTTTTTATGACAGCACAAATACACAATAATCGTTGGGTTAACATCTTTATTCACTGAGCCATTTAGATCATTCCTTTTCTTTATCAATCTTTCAGGTTTAAATAAAGGTAAGGGGCCTGCTTGAAAGCAGGCTTATTCTGATATAAAAGGAAAATCACTCGAAGAAGACTTGAATAATTTCTTTCAACACATCCCTTCTTACATGCTTATATATGTATATTTCAATATGTGTGTGTGTGCGCGCGCGCGCGCGTATGTAAATTTTGGAGCTCTGCCATACATAATTGTGTACTAGAACATATTAGAACTTTGGGTTTGGACTTGATATGTAATTAGGGATGTGTAGTGTAATATTTAGTCTGGATTTTAGTTTGAGATATGTTATGCGGTCACATATATAATGTAGATCAGTGTTGATGGATAGTGATGTTGGATATATGCATATTGTTGAGTTGAAAAAATAGAAATTTTAAGTAGGCGAGATCAAGCCAAAATGGTATTATTTATGCGTGGGATGTGATAAGTAAGATGTGTAGCCGAAATCTGAATTATTGTATTAAGACAGATTTTATAATTTTAGCGAAGGTGCTGCCGAAATTTCATTGGTAGAAGAGATTTTGAATATATTGTATTCATATAGAGTTAAATTGGTATTTTATTATCTGGGACCATTACAATTGGTATCAGAGTAGAGGTTAAAGTAAGAATAGATCGGTGGAAGTGGTTAATAATGTTGGCCCAAGAGGTTACACTCTCAAATTGTTTTATGTTTTGATGATGACAAACCAAATATGAGCTATTTGGTACTAACAACTTTGTTAAGATAAGTTTCAGGTTTAGAGACCATTCGCTTAGCTATTGCAAGAACTTCTAAGTTCCACAAAGCAAGGAAGGCAAATTGCACATCAAGGAAGGATCATAGAAGAGAAGGCACTAGCAAGGCATTGGATGGCTCAAAGACTTGAAGATAGCACAAGAAGTCTTCATGTAATTTGTTTTTTCAGTTTATAGTATGTTAAAGAATAGTGGATAGGTTTGAAGCTCTATCACACACGTTTTTGCGCACATGCTCATTCCAAAATAATTTCTTATAAATTATACAAAAATATTTTGCATACAAGTTTTTGCCTACAGATATATATTTGTATTTTATACTAATCCCTGTTCAAAAGTATTTTTGTTAAAATCAAAATCCTCTTTATTTTCTTTTTAAAATTGACTTTTTGACCTGATCCGGTCGACCGGGTCGGTCGACCGAGTCTGTGTCAGTCTGGTCCGGTCGACCGGACCAGTCGACCGAAGTCCTGGCAGATGCACGTATCCGTGTGCACGTCTGTCGGTCGACCGGGGCGGTCGACCGGACTATTATTTTTGCTCACAGGTTTTATCGGTCGACTGGGTCGGTCGACCGCTCGCCTGTAACGGTCAAATTTTTATACTACCGGTCGACCGGCCCGGTCGACCGATGTAGCCGTTGAACAGTAACGGGCAGATTTTTTAAGAGCTGTTTATTTTTGTCTTTTGTGTTTAAAAATTCGTTTAAGGATATATTTTGATCTAATTATCTCCTAAACATCAGTAAATATGTTTTATCCCTAAACCCTAGCCCTCTCCTATAAATAGGGGTGTTTGGGGAGAGATTGGTTACAACAACAATCTTTGCAAAAATTCAAAAGTTTAAGGCTTTCAAAGTTCTTGGTTTTTGAGCTAAATTCTCTCAAATTTCTGAAGGGTTTTCAAAAGTTTTTCTCTGATTTCAATTTCTTTTCCTTACACACAAAAGAGCTTCATTCCTACTCAATATTCTCTAAGGACCTTTGTAAGGGAAGAGATATTTGAAAGAGAGAGTTTGTGGTCTTTTGACTACCAAGGAAATTTCTTGTACTGAGATTGTGGAGTTGGGTACTCCATTGTAATTGAGATCTTTGTGATAGTGGAAGTAGCTAGAATCCTTCTGGGGAAGGCGGGGAGTAGAGCTGGGTGCTCGAACCTCGATAACATATATTTGTGTTTGCGATTGGTTTACATTCTTGCAATTCTTACTCTATTTTGCTTGCTCTTATTATTTACTCATCATATTCATTGTCATACTTACTTGCTGGCATTCATCTTGTGATTGTTGTAACTTTAAATTTTTTTATTTGCCCTTGATTAGCATTGTCACCTATTCACCCCCCCTCTAGGTGACTTTTCAATTGGTATCAGAGCCAGGTTGGACTCTAGGTTTGGCTTAACATCCATAGAGAGATCCTTAAAATATTGCTAATCAACATTTTCATTCATCCATTCAAACACTAGTAAACATGGCCGACAACATTAAAACCCCACCTAAATTTGATGGACTCAACTTCCCTATTTGGAAGGTTAGGATGACTATCTTTTTGCAATCACTAGGTAGTTTAGTGGCTAAGTCTTTGACCAAACCCTATGTAGCACCCAATGAAGATGAGAGCACTTGGACCGACTTCAACTTTAGAGAATATGAGGCTAACTCCAAAGCCCAAAACTCCCTTTTAACCGCCTTGAATGAGGATGACCTTACACGGGTAATTCATTGCCAATCCGCCTATGAGATTTGGCAACACTTATTGGTCACACATGAAGGGACTTCACAAGTCAAGAGAGCTAAGATAGATCTCTTGAGGTCTCAATATGAATCATTCAAAATGCTTGATGAAGAATCCATTGATTGTATGATTACTCATTTCACTAAAATTACAAATGGTCTTTCTTCATTAGGTGACGTCATCTCCAACGATCAAAAGGTGCGCAAAGTGATACGGGCTCTTCCACCATCTTGGGAGATCAAGGCCACCACCTTAAAGGAATTAAATGACAAGGACGAGATGGACATCATTAGTCTCATTGGGAACCTAAAGACCCATGAGATGGAGAAGAAAGCAAGAGATGAGGCTACTACTTCAAAGAAGAAATCCATAGCCTTCAAGACTTCTTCCACCAATGATGACGATGAAGAAGACGAAGAAGAAGATGAGGAGCTAACTCTACTTGTGCGGAATGTCAAGAGGTTGTACCGAAAGAACAAGTTCAACTTCCGGAGAAAATTCGAAGGCAAAGAGGAGCGGAAGATCATATGCTACAATTGCCGCAAACCCGGACATATCATGGCGGATTGTCCGGAGTTCAAGAAGAAAATGACTTCCTCCTTCAAGCCAAAGAAACAGGAGGAGAAGAAAGCCTACAAAGCAACATGGGATTCGGAAAGCGAGTCCGAAGAGGAGGTGGATCAAGCTAATATGTGTTTCATGGCAAACACGCCTAAGGTAACCCTCAATCCCTTGATGATGAAGATGATGAACTAAGTAAGGAAGTTCTAGTTCATGCCTTTGTAGAACTTTCTGAAACTTATGATAATAAGAAACTTGAATGCTTAAAATTACAAAAAGAAGTTGCTTTTCTTAAAAATCAACTTGCTTTGGTTTCAAAAGAAAAAGATGATCTTTCTTCCAATCTTGTTTCTATTCAAAATGAATTTGACGCTTATATGATTTCTTGTAAGGGTAAAACCCCTATTGTTGATAATAAAGAAATTTCTTCCTTAAAAATCAAAATGGTTGATTTTGAAAAGATTTTGAAAGATTGTGCTTTTAACACCAAGAAGCTTGAAGAAAAGTTTTCCAAAAAGCACACTTCTCATGTTAAAGATTCTCATGCTAAAATTTCACATGCTCACACTTCAAATAATACTTCTCATGCTAAATCTTTTCATGCTCACAATGCCCATGCTCACAAATCACACACTCACTATGCTTTTAGATATGGTAGAGTGTATAGATGTACTTATTGTGGCAAAAATGGACATTTAGCTAAATTTTGTTATGATAAATTGCATAGTTCAAATAATCTTGTTTGGGTTAATGGCTCTAACCCTCATGGACCCAAGAAAATGTGGGTACCAAAATCAAGTCCTAAAATGTTTGATGTAGGTACACACCAAGGCTCCAAGACGTAGGGAGCGGTGGTACCTTGATAGTGGTTGTTCGAGACACATGACGTGGGATATCAACAACTTCACAACCCTATTAAGGTACATGGAAGGTGGCTCCGTCACCTTCGGGGATGATTCCAAAGGCACCATCATCGGTATTGGTAATATTCAAATTGGTTCATCTCCTATTATAGAGAATGTTGTTTTAGTAGATGGTTTAAAACATAATTTGCTTAGCATTAGCCAACTTTGTGATCGTGGACTTAAAGTTGTTTTTGATGATTCCTCATGCAAGATTTTTGATGTTAAATCCGATGTTTGTATTCTTACCGGTTTTCGTGATAATAATGTTTATATTATTGACATGCTTAATTTAGATTGTTCTACTAAATGCTTAAATGCTTTTGATGAAAATTCTTGGCTTTGGCATAGAAGATTAGGACATGCATCTTTTGACCATATCTCTAGGATTAATTCAAAGGAATTGGTGAAGGGTATACCTTGCTTGGATTTTGAGAAAGACCGCATTTGTAGTGCGTGCCAACTTGGGAAACAAATCAAGTCTTCCTTTAAACCAATTAAGGATATCATGTCAACTAGGCCTTTAGAATTAATTCATATGGATCTTTTTGGACCAACTAAAACTAAAAGTTTAAATGGAAGTAGATTTGCATTTGTTTTGGTTGATGATTTCTCCCGTTTTACTTGGGTTTTCTTTTTGCAAAATAAAGATCAAACTTTTTCTCATTTTAAGATTTTTCGAAAAAGAGTTGAAAAAGAAAAGGGTTTTCCGATTTTGAGAATAAGAAGTGATAGAGGTGGTGAGTTTATTAACCAACTCTTCATGACTTATTGTGATGAAAAGGGAATTAAGCATGAAACGTCTTGTCCTAGAACTCCACAACAAAATGGAGTTGTAGAAAGGAAAAATAGAACACTTCAAGAGATGGCTAGGACAATGATAAGTGAATATGACCTCCCTCAATATTTATGGGCCGAGGCCGTAAACACCGCATGCTATATATCGAATCGTATTTATTTGTGCAAAAATTCTTCAAAAACATCATTTGAAATGTATCATTCTAGAAAACCAAATGTTGCATATTTTAAAGTTTTTGGATGCAAGTGTTTTGTTTTAAATACTAAGGATAATTTGGGTAAATTTGATGCTAAGGCTTATGAGGCTATCTTTGTTGGATATTCCTCTACTAGTAAAGCATATAGAGTTTTCATTAGATCTTCTCAAACTATTGAAGAATCCATGCATGTTAAATTTGAAGAATCTAATGTGGTTGTTGAGAATGTTGTAGAGATTGAACCACTAGGTGAAGACATGGAGAGACTATCCTTGAAGGACTCACCCGCTCAAGAAGAAAAGCTAGATCCTATTGGTGAAGTTCAAGAGGATAAGGAGGAAAGCACTCAACCGCTTCCTAAAGCTTGGAGATACGCTACAAATCATCCTAAGGAGCTCATCTTGGGTGATGCATCTAAAGGAGTCACAACGCGCTCCAAACTCCATGACATATGTGGTAACTTTGCTTTTATTTCTCATTTTGAACCCAAAGGCATTCTCGAAGCCGAGACGGACCCATATTGGTTGCTTGCCATGCAAGAGGAACTCAATCAATTTGAGCGCAACCAAGTTTGGCACCTTGTTCCTAAGCCTCACGATAGACCAATAATTGGTACTAAGTGGATCTTTAGAAACAAGATGGATGAGTCCGGAAATGTCATTAGGAATAAAGCTAGGTTAGTGGCCCAAGGTTACACTCAAGTTGAGGGAATTGACTTTGAGGAGACCTTTGCACCCGTAGCACGGCTTGAAGCCATACGGATGACACTAGCTTTTGCATGTTTTAAAAATTTTAAACTTTTTCAAATGGATGTAAAAAGTGCATTTTTAAATGATTTTATTAATGAAGAAGTTTATGTTGCTCAACCTCCCGGTTTTGTTGATCATGTTCATCCCGATTTTGTTTTTAAACTTGATAAAGCTTTGTATGGATTGAAACAAGCTCCAAGAGCTTGGTATGAAAGGCTTTCTAGTTTTCTCATTTCAAATGATTTTATTAAAGGCAAAGTAGACACAACTCTTTTTACTAAGCATGTTGAGAATGATATTTTAATTGTGCAAATTTATGTTGATGATATAATTTTGGATCTACTAATGAGCTTTTATGCAAGGATTTTGAGAAGGTAATGCAACTAGAATTTGAAATGTCTTCCATGGGTGAGCTAAATTTCTTCCTTGGACTCCAAATCAAGCAATTGCAAGACGGAACCTTCATTAACCAAGCCAAGTACGCAAAGGAGCTAGTAAAGAAGTTTGGGCTTGAAGGATCAAAGGCTTGCAACACTCCAATGGCAACTACAACCAAGCTTGATAAGGACGAACAAGGTAAACATGTTGATATTAAATTATATAGAAGCATGATAGGAAGTCTTTTATATTTGACGGCAAGTAGGCCGGATATCATGTTTAGTGTGTGTTTTTGTGCTAGATTTCAATCGTGTCCTAAAGAGTCTCATCTTATTGCGGTAAAACGCATTATTCGTTATATTAAGGGCACTATTGGAATGGGTCTTTGGTATCCGAAAACTATAGATTTTTCTATGACTAGTTATTCGGATGCCGACTACGCGGGTTGTAGAGTAGATAGAAAGAGTACTAGTGGGACATGTCAATTTCTTGGTAATTGTCTTGTTTCATGGTCCTCTAGGAAACAAAATTCCGTAGCTCTCTCAACCGCCGAGGCGGAGTATGTTGCCGCGGGGGCTTGTTGTGCACAAGTCCTTTGGATGAAACATACTCTCCTTGATTTTGATTTGCACTTTGATCATATAAAAATATTTTGTGATAATACTAGTACTATACACATGACCAAAAATGCAAATCAACATAGTAAGACCAAGCACATTGAGATTAGATATCACTTTCTTAGAGATCATTTTGAGAAAGGTGATATAGATATTGATTATGTTTCCACGGATTTACAACTAGCCGATATTTTCACTAAACCTCTTGATTTTGCTAGATTTTCGTTTATTTGTGGAGAACTTAATGTTTGTATTATTGAATAAACATGTTTTTCATAACCCTTTTTGATGTATGACAAAATGGGGGAGAATAAGTTTACATGGACAAAAATAAGTTCATTTGGTCTTGGTTCCATATGAATTTATATGTTTTGTTGTTTTGTTTTGTTTTGTTTTTATGAGTTTTTGTGTTTTAAATAAATTCTTGTGTTTTAATTGTTTTTGGTATTTTTGGTATCAAGAGCAATTTTTGTGTTTTATATATTTGTTTTAATTGATTTCAATAATTGGTGCATCATTTCAATTATTGGCATCTAGAGCATACTCTTGTGTTTTAAGTATAGCATAATTTGAGGGGGAGTTTTCTCCTACCCTATATTTTTGTTAATAGCCTATTTGTTTTGTCATCATCAAAAAGGGGGAGATTGTTGGCCCAAGAGGTTACACTCTCAAATTGTTTATGTTTTGATGATGACAAACCAAATATGAGCTATTTGGTACTAACAAGTTTGTTAAGATAAGTTTCAGGTTTAGAGACCATTCGCTTAGCTATTACAAGAACTTCTAAGTTCCACAAAGCAAGGAAGGCAAATTGCACATCAAGGAAGGATCATAGAAGAGAAGGCACTAGCAAGGCATTGGATGGCTCAAAGACTTGAAGATAGCACAAGAAGTCTTCATGTAATTTGTTTTTCAGTTTATAGTATGTTAAAGAATAGTGGATAGGTTTGAAGCTCTATCACACACGTTTTTGCGCACATGCTCATTCCAAAATAATTTCTTATAAATTATACAAAAATATTTTCCATACAAGTTTTTGCCTACAGATATATATTTGTATTTTATACTAATCCCTGTTCAAAAGTATTTTTGTTAAAATCAAAATCCTCTTTATTTTCTTTTTAAAATTGACTTTTTGACCTGATCCGGTCGACCGGGTCGGTCGACCGAGTCTGTGTCAGTCTGGTCCGGTCGACCGGACCAGTCGACCGAAGTCCTGGCAGATGCACGTATCCGTGTGCACGTCTGTCGGTCGACCGGGGCGGTCGACCGGACTATTATTTTTGCTCACAGGTTTTATCGGTCGACTGGGTCGGTCGACCGCTCGCCTGTAACGGTCAAATTTTTATACTACCGGTCGACCGGCCCGGTCGACCGATGTAGCCGTTGAACAGTAACGGGCAGATTTTTTAAGAGCTGTTTATTTTTGTCTTTTGTGTTTAAAAATTCGTTTAAGGATATATTTTGATCTAATTATCTCCTAAACATCAGTAAATATGTTTTATTCCTAACCCTAGCCCTCTCCTATAAATAGGGGTGTTTGGGGAGAGATTGGTTACAACAACAATCTTTGCAAAAATTCAAAAGTTTAAGACTTTCAAAGTTCTTGGTTTTTGAGCTAAATTCTCTCAAATTTCTGAAGGGTTTTCAAAAGTTTTTCTCTGATTTCAATTTCTTTTCCTTACACACAAAAGAGCTTCATTCCTACTCAATATTCTCTAAGGACCTTTGTAAGGGAAGAGATATTTGAAAGAGAGAGTTTGTGGTCTTTTGACTACCAAGGAAATTTCTTGTACTGAGATTGTGGAGTTGGGTACTCCATTGTAATTGAGATCTTTGTGATAGTGGAAGTAGCTAGAATCCTTCTGGGGAAGGCGGGGAGTAGAGCTGGGTGCTCGAACCTCGATAACATATCTTTGTGTTTGCGATTGGTTTACATTCTTGCAATTCTTACTCTATTTTGCTTGCTCTTATTATTTACTCATCATATTCATTGTCATACTTACTTGCTAGCATTCATCTTGTGATTGTTGTACCTTTAAATTTTTTTATTTGCCCTTGATTAGCATTGTCACCTATTCACCCCCCCTCTAGGTGACTTTTCAAATAATTGACAGGAGTATGTGTATATTGTTTGCACGAATATATGATGATTGTGGGTAACTATAAGCGGTAGTGGGTCCTTATGTGAAAAATTAATTTTGAATTGGATGATATTTGCTTGTCTCCTTGCATCTGAATCAGAGTACCCGCATACTTTGATACGGATGGGTCTTACTAGGGGTACAAGCCCTTAGTAGGGACTACCGGTTGTATGGGACATCGGATAAGAAAATAAATATCAGTCAAATCTTGATTTAATTGAGCCGTAAGGATACCATTAGGAAATTAGCTATGGGATGAGAGATTTAAGGAAGAAAAAATATTATATTGGATGAATTTAAAGAATGTTGATGTTATAGCGAATTATAATGATATGTTGGTTGAGGTTATTATCTATGTAAAAAATTGATATAATTCTATTCCTTATAGTATAGATGGAATACATGAATGCACTTTATTGTTTCTAATTTGTGATAAGAAAATGAAGATATGGACTTTCTACCAAAAAAAAGTATAAAACTTGTTTAAATTTCTGCAGTTTTCATTAATATGTGCATTTATATATAAGTAATGTTAGTAAAAGGAACTTCTTATTCGTTATAGAGGCATATAAATGGATTTGAATTAATCACCATCAGATGAGCCATTAGAAGTTAGTGCTACACATTACAGTGTTGTTGGTAGTATCCATCCTCCGAGGATTCCGAGGGCTCAGGAACACAAATGGAAGGGTATCAAGGAGCCCTAGAGAATATTCCAGGCTAGTTAGCCCAATTAGTAGCGGGAGGTAATAATAATAACCCCTATCGAGCTTTGAAACAGTTTCAAAAGATGAAATCACTAGTGTTTGAAGGAGAGGGGGATCCCTTGCAAGCTGACGGATGGCTCCTTTAGATAGAAAATATTTGGACGTGATGAATTGCATTGAAGAACAAAGGCCTCTTTCTCATCTTTCATGTTTCAAAAAAAAGCGGAGCACTGTGACAGACAGTAAAAGATGGTGTGAAAAACTCAGGAGAACAGACCTGAGAATTTTTGGTGAATAAATTCACCAAAAATATTTTTGAGAGATGACCAGAGACAGGATAACATCAAAGGTTCTAGGGTTATGACAGGATCAGATGAATGTGTCCCAATATGATCAAATGTTCACCCAATTTTTCAGGTATGCTGGTGGACTGATGAAGAGTGAGCCGAAAAGACCAAAAGGTTCGTGAAGGACGTAAAACTGAACATTAGGGCTAAATTGGTTCCTTTACAATTGAGAATCTTTGAAAAAGCCCTAGAGGTGGAGATGGATATACAAAAAAGTCAAGAAGATTAGGCAAGAGAATTATTTATGTCAAAGTGTCCACGGTATTAGAACCCATCATCTGGACCTAGAATGAACAGGGGTACATGATCTTTTGTTACTCCAGCATCAGGAGGCATAAGTAGAGTAGAGAAGTATGGCTCAAAACAAGGGATACTTTTAGGGTACACAGGCTTCACCATTGTCTCACCTTAGACCTGCATGAGCCCCTTTGTGCTATAAGTGCAACACAAATTATTTTGGGGTCTGTGCTCAAGAAAGAGGTTGTTATGCCTGTGGGAAAATGGGAACATAAAGAGGAACTGTACAGTACTGCAGAGGAATCCAGGATTCACAGTAGGAGTGTGAAGATCACCAACTGGAGTAGCTTCTTCAGGAAGACCAGCCAAATAGCTCAAGACGTTCAATCCATATACCGAGACAGGTAACAACTCAGTCATCAGTACAACAACCACGGACCTAAGGAAGAGTATCTGCATTAACTCAACAAGATGCTAGGGCTTCAAACTCCGTGGTGGAAGGTATGATAACCTTATCAGGACATACATCCAGTGCATTATTTGATCCCAGTGCAACTCATTCCTTCATATCTAGTGCATTTGCTTATAAATTGAATCAATCCCTTGAATCTGTAGGGTTTCAGTTAGTTATATCCACACCAGTAGGTGCAGAGATGATATCTAGCACTAGATATAAAGACTGGAAAGTGGTGATTGGTGAAGTGAAAAAGATACATAAATTTGATAAGACTGGACGAGATGAAGTTCAATGTTATTTTAGGGATGGACTGGCTAGCAACATGCCACGCATATGTTGATTGATGTGAGAAGAGAGTGATTTTCAGGATGAATGGAACTCCAGAGTTTATTTTTGAAGGGATAAAAACAAATAGAGTATGACAGTTATATCGGCTATGAGAGCTACAAGACTATTAAGACAAGGATGTTAGGAATTTCTAACAGCTGTAATAAGTGAACAGGGGGTTGATAGCAAGCTTGAAAGTATTTCAGCAGTGAAGAGAAAAAGAAGTAGAATTTTAAATAGATTTGATTTCGGAAACTGCTCTAATATTCAAAGCACCATACCACATGGCTCCTGCTTAAATGAAAGAACTCAAGATTCAACTACAAGACTTAATAGATAAAAGATTTATCTGACCCACTATATTACCTTGGGGAGCGCCGGTATTGTTTGTTAAAAAGAAGGATAAAAATATGAGATTATGCATTGATTACAGAGAATTGAATAAGGTCATTATATAAAATTAATATCCACTTTTCTGGATTGATGATTTGTTTGATCAACTTTAAGATTCTTCTATATTCTCAAAAATTGACTTACGGTCAGGGTACCACCAGTTGAAAATTAAATCAGGGGATGTAGCAAAATCAGTTTTTAGAACAAGGTGTGGACATTATGAATTCTTAGTTATGAATGCCCCAACAACATTCATGGATTTGATGAACCAGATATTTCTGCTATATCTTGATTAATTTGTGGTAGTATTCATTGATGATATATTGATCTATTTAAAAAATAAAGAAGAACATGAAAACCATTTAAGGATCGTCCTACAAAGTTTGAGAGAGAACAATTATATGCTAAACTTAAAAAATGTGAATTCTGATTGGAACAAATAAGATTTCTTGGCCACATTATATCCAAAGAAGGAATATCGGTGGATCCAATGAAGATGGAAACAATCAAAGATTGGCCTCGACTCTCAAATGTTACAGAAGTTCGAAGTTTTTTGGGATTGGCTGGGTATTATTCATTGTACATGTATATTGCATTATTTATTATTACATTTCTAAGTTTATCTTGTAATAAATTCTGCAATTAATTTGTCTTAATGTCTAAATTATGTAGGGTGATTATTAATGGAGGAAGAGAAGATAATACCAAATAAATACCAGTTAAATTGGATTTATATGGATCTATTTGGTTAGCTTAGAGAATCAATGAGGATAAACGAGGATAAAGGCAAATTCAGAAGTTAAAAGACAACCCTATCAATACACAAAAGAGATATCTAAAGGATTGGGACGTATATTCAGAAGATTTAGAGAGATAAGATATAATCCAACTGAAAATTAAGGGATAAACAAATATTTATCTCCAGTCTTATCTACAATCTTATCAGAAGATCTTTTCTGTTGGGCCAGTGATTTAGTCTCATCCTCAAGCACGCTCTTCCCTCCCTATTTCTCTTATAAATACCACCATATACAGAAGGCAAAGAGCACCACTCCAGCAAAGAGCTAGATTTAGGTTTTTATTCGAGTTTAGCTTAGGTTTTTCTTTTTTCTTTAAATATAATTTTATATCTTCTTTATAGATTAGGTTAGAGAGAGTTTCAAAATAAAAGGAGAGGAAGAATTGTATTTAGAGTGACAATGAGTGCAATCTTCTTCAAAGAGAGTTGTATTGAGAAGTGACAGTCAAAGTGATTCTCATCCTTTTCTTCATTAGTACAACTTGGTCAATTGCTACTTTTATGTTATTCCTTTCATTTATTTTGCTTCACTTTACTCCAAGGTAAGTCTTTGCAATGATTCAAGGTAAGTATTCATCCAACACAAGTAAGTGTTCTTTCTTTCTTTCATTTCATTTCTTAGTTCAACACATTTTTTCCTTCTTTATTCTTTCATTTTCTTAGTTCTTCTTAAAATTTAAAATGATTTCAACACCAATTTCTCCTTCCATTGTCTACCTTCTTTCTTCTAACTTAACCTAGTTTCTTTTCTTTTTATTTCAAAATAAAGAAGAAAAACATTTTAACCAATGTTAGTAATTTAAAAAGTTACCTAAACACTTCTATCGCAGTCCCTCCTTATGGATCACGACTCGCATATTCACTTGCTATAGCGATAGTATTGAGCAACCTCGCACGTTTTCTAAACTTTTATTTTCTGTGCAAGTTCAGACTCGATCAATTATTGAAAATTTGTAGAAGGATTTTCCCAAATTGTAGCACTGTTAACTCAATTAACCAGAAAAAGTGAGAAATTCGTTTGAGGAGAAAAATCAATAGAAGAGTTTTCAAGAATTGAAAACTAGATTAACCTCGCCCCAATTTTAGCTATGCCTTCAGGTACGGAAGGATATGTTATATACAGTGATGCATCAAAGCTTGAATTGGGGTGTGTTCTGATGCAACACGGAAGAGTGATTGCTTATGCTTCCCGACATTTGAGAAACTATAAGAAGAATTTTCCCACTCATGATTTGGAGTTAGCCACAGTAATTTTGTTTTGAAGATTTGGCGGCATTATTTATACAGAGTATCCTGTGAGGTCTTTACGGATCATAAAAGTCTGAAGTATATTTTCACACAAAAAGAATTAAAAATGATATTATTAAGAGATTTGGAGGAAATGCAAATAGATATTAGACTTAATGAATCCTTTAGTTCCTGAGCTAGTTAAATCACGTGGGCGTTAGATTTGATCTATATGATGAGATCAAGGAAGCATAACAAGGAGACCCTCAATTGAAGAAAATTTTAGAAAAAGTGCAGAAAGGAGAGCTCCAAGAATTCAACATTAAGGATGACATGTTGAGATTTGAACACCGATTGTGTGTGCCTGAAATAGCAGAAATAAAGGAAAAGATAATGAAAAAGGCTCATAATACCCGTTACACAGACCATCCGTGGAGTACTAAAATGTATCAGGATCTGCAACACAATTTTTTGGTGGGATGGAGTGAAGAAAGATATCCTGAGTTTGTACATAGATTTTTGATATACCAACAGGTGAAAAGCTGAGCATAAGAAACATCCAGGATTACTAATACTATTGCCAATTTTTGAATGAAAATGGATCACATTACTATAGATTTTGTTAAAAGATTTCCTCAGACTTCACAAGGATTAGATGCCATTTGGGTTATGGTGGATAGACTTACTAAATCTGCCCACTTTGTGCCTATTCGGATCAACTATTCAATGGACAAGTTAGCTTAAGTATATATCCAAGAAATAGTTTGGCTATATGGAGTACCTGAGTCTATTACATCAGACCAGGACCCTCGATTTCAATTCAAATTCTAGAAGAGTTTATCTGAAGCCATGGGCACTAAGTTATGACCAAGTACGGCTACGCACCCCAAACAGATGGACAATCAAAAGGACTACACAAATACTGGAGGATATCCTAAGTGCTTGTGTGCTAGATTTTGAGAGAAATTAGGATAAACATCTACCTTTAGTCCAGTTTGCTTACAACAACAATTATCAATCTACCATCGGTATGCCCCCTTTTGAAGTTTTATACGGTAGATAATGCAGATCACCAATTTGTTGGGAAGAAGTCAGAGATAAAAGGATACTTGGTCTTGATATCATCCAAGAAACTGCTAATAAGATTAAATTATCAAGGAGAGAATAAAAGTGTTGGCCCCAGGGTCTATCACTCTAGTTTTGATGATGATTAACTCATGTATTATAGATACTAATGATCTTGTGGTGTTTAAATTATAGATGTTGATCAAGATCTTAGTCGGTATTTAGCTTCACTAAAAAAGTTAAAGTTAAGTTTGAAGCTAACAAATGTGATCCAATAGCTCAAGTGTAAAGATCGTATCAAGTACTCAAGGAAGAGTCTATCTCTATGAGATCAAGTTTGGATCACGTCTAGTTGGAGAAGATCTACAAGAAGACTTGTGCTTTGTATTTGTGAGTGTAGAATTATTGTAAAGAATAGATTAGTTTTGATTGTTCAAGCTTACACACACACACAAAATAGTTTGGTTTTCGGTTTAACCCATTTTTGTTTTCGTTTTGGTTTCATGAATAGATTTCATCAAAAACAAGTTTATATTGATTTACACATGTATTGGATTTCATCCATATACCTTGGTGCTTATATAGTGTTTAAAAAACTTATTTTGATGAGTTGACTACAAAAATTTAATTTTATTTTTATCAAAAATTTATTTCTTATAAAAATATTTTTATAATTTTCTATATGACACATTTTTAGTGTTTTGATCATAACTTTCTAATTCAACATTTGATTCATGTGATTTTATTGCTTGAAAAATATAAATTATTGAAATATAAGAGTTTACAACTGAAAAAGAAAAATGATTTTTTGTCTTCAAATGTAGATTTTATTTTAAAAGAAAAAAATTCTTTGAAAAACCAACTTGATTATGTTCTAAATGAAATGATTCATTGAAAAAGAAAGTTGATTTTTTCTCCAAAGGAAGATTTTATTTTAAAAGAAAAGAACTCTTTAAAAACTCAATTTAACATTGTTCTAAAAGAGAATGAAAATTTATATACTTCTTTAAATAAATTCAAAAAGAATTTTGATTCCAATGCTTGTAGTGCTTCTACTCGTTATCTTCTTGTGATAAAAATAAAAATTCAAATGTTTCTCATGCTCTTACTTTTTCTTCTTTCGTTGTTGAAAATGATATTTTTATTTTGAAGAAGAAGATGGATTGTTTAGGCTATATTTTGAGCCAAAGTGCTTTTGACCATGAAAGATTGGAAATCTTTTTTCAAAAGAAATTCCACATATGCATGTACACCCTCTACGACATACATTAACATGCAAATCATACTCCAACCCATATGTATTCCAGAGTGTACACTTGTACACATTACGGCTGCAAAGGCCATCTTGCAAAATTTTATTTTTATAGACTAAATCTTTCCAATTTTGCAAACAAGGAGTTGGTATTCCAAATGCTATTAACTCTCATGGACCCAAGAAGATATGGGTACCAAAATTCACACCAATTATTCTTGGTGTAGGTGTGGGCTCTCATAATATGTGAGAGGATTGGTGTCTTTGATGGTGAATGCTATTGGGCTTGATGAACAAATCAATAGGTGCATCACTATCAAGGAGCTTAGGTACGAGGTCCAACTCGTTTTGGAGAAATAAAGTTGGCTACATAGGTATTGTTAACCATCTCATCCTCCATTTTAGAAATATTTTATTTGCTAAAAAATTCATATGCTAGTATAGTAACCTAAACTCTAACATATGTTATTTTGTACTTAAAGTTAAGTCGATTGGTTGTTAAGCTATGTATGTATTTTTAGATTATTTTCATATTTACATGCTTATTTTTTTAGTAGATTCATATTTACATATGCTTTTAATTGATGCATATGATTTACATATCTCATGTTTTAAATGTAAAATTTATTAGAACATGTGATATATTTATATAGCTTTTGAAATGCACCTTGATTTTATACTTAAAACCAATTTATATCTTTTATGTACTCAGCTATTGTTTAGCAATGTGTGTATATCGTAGTTTTAATGATTCTTGTATTTATACTCATTTGTTTCTCAAGAATATTCTATAAAATTCTTGTTTTGCTAATTACACGTGCTAGTTTTGTGAAAATTATGTGATATACACTTGATCTTCATTTTATACATATTCTAATTTATTTGTATATTATTATTTGATTATTCTTGTATGTCATAGTGTTTATGAATCTTATATTTATAAATGAACTCTTTTCAAAATACAGTATTGAATAATTTTTTTGATAAATATTGATCTTTTATGAGATTGTTTCTATTGATTTTTCTTCATGTATTTGTAAATTTTGTTAAAAATTATGAGATATATATAATTATGTCCTTGAGACACACAAGCTATATACCATATACTCAAAATACTCATATGTTTACTCAATTTATATTTGAACACACACACACACACAGATATATGTTCTAGTTTTAATGAAATTACATATATCATTGAAGTTTATCTTACATTTTTTCGTATATTTTTTGATTATCGTGTTGGTGAAAATATTTAATGATTTGAGTTTATTACTTCCACTAATCTTCATTATAAATGTTTATATTTTTTTTGCAATTTAGTGAAAAAGAATTTTCTTGATATATGTGTTCATATTCTTTTAAAGCATGTCTACTGTATGTCAATATATTTAACAAGAATTTCATATGAATTTTTGATGAATTCTTAGAACTTTGTGGATCTTATTTTCATGAATATAATATTTACATCAATGTTTTAAAAACCCGTTATGTAACTCGTTATAACCCGTTATAGAACATAACGGCACCCGACCGTTATATAACACTAGCAAAAAACGCACTTCCCAATAACGAGCGTTTTTTGGAGCGTTACGAACGTTACGTTATGAAAATAATGTAACGTTCGTAACTCACGTTATTTATAAGGGTTGCTAAACTTAAAACAGCGAAGCAATTTCTCTCCACAAATCAAATCAACATGAAATCCTAAATTGACGACGGCGAGCGAAGCATCGAAGCACCCCAGTGCATCCTCTCTCTGCAGTAGACGATGATGGCGATGACGATAATGTCTCTCTTGTGCGCTTCTTCTCTCTGAGGTTTTTAATTGTATCTCTCTCATTGGCAAGTATTGAAGCACCCAGTTCTTCTCTCTTTGATCTCTCTTCAATTGACAAGGAACTCGCCGTCATAACGCTCCAAAAAAATCAAAAAGCCGCACGACTCATCAATTAACGAGGAATTCATTATCGATCTCTTTCTGATCTCTCTTAAATTGACGAGGAAATGCATGATATCAGAGCACCTCAGTTTCTCGATGCTTGCTAAAAATTGTTGTGAGACTCGTTAAATGTGTTGTATATTGTTTTGATATTTTTTAGATTTTTTAAAATTATTTTCCTGTTTATAAATTTTTTTAAATATAGTATATATATTATTTTTATTAAAAAATTTAAATCGTGTAACCTACGTTATGCGTTACGTTATAACTTATTTTAACATAACAAAGGAAAAACGTTATTGTTACATTATCGTTATTTTAAACATTGATTTACATGATTCTTGTTCACTCACCATTTGTTTACTCATGATTTTAAATTCATGAGCATATATATGCTGTATAAATTTTGAGTGATAATTCTTGTGTAATTATCATATTTCATGCGATATATATGAGTGGTTTCTTATTTGAATAATCTTGAACTAGTTTTCAAAACTATTTTAATTAGTTCTTTTATTTTTCACTTAGTAGTATTTTCAATTAATACTCAACTATTTTCAAATATTATTTTTGGAGAAATCTATCCTTAGTAGGCAGTTAGTTGCGCGAGCAGACATAATATATGTTACTTGATTATCTTCTTGACATATGCATGTTAGATTGGTATTAGTGAGTGAGTTATACACATGATTCTCATGATATTTAATCCTTGTATACTCATTCTTATTATGAGAGTGTTATACAGATGATTCTCATGATATTTACTCCTCATATACTCATTATTATTTATCTTTATATGAATGCCTCATATTTCAAGTGGTATTGAATTTCCATTGGCATCATACATATATATAATTTATTTTGCATATTTTTTTAACAATATTCATTCATGTTTTTTATAGCACACTTGATTTCATGTTAAGTTATATTCATTATTAATTAGTATCATTATTTCTAAAGTTTATGCATTGATTTGGTATTTATTTTAAAGGGAAAGAAGTTTCTTGGTTAATATTGGAATTTAATTCATGTTTATTTTAAAAAAACTCTTTGACTTATGTTTTCTTCAAGTGTTTACAAATGATAACTATGAGATACACTCATTATTCTTGATATATGGCTTTTGTGTACTCATTCATGATTGTTTATGTATGTATGTTTTAAATTTGATAACAATTTCATGCATATATATGATTGTGCATACTATAGTATTTTGTGTATGTTTTGTGCATGTTTAGTGCACTATTTTTGGGTACTATTATCTATTTATTTCTTTTATGTATGCTCAAATGTATATGTTAATTGCAAGCTTTTGCATTATTTTTAATAGTATTTATTTATGAAAGGGGAAGAAATTTCTTGTTTTGATTTTTGGTTTCTTCCCTTTTTATCAAAGAAAAAAAAGAATTTTTTGGCAAATTTGTTCAAAATTTCAATTGATATCAATTATTACATTTGGTACCTACATTTCAATTTTTTTTCTTAGTATAAATGTCTAAATTTATTTCAAATTGTGTTGATTTCAATGGGTCTCTATTGGTATTTAAATTGAAAAAGTTTTAATTCGTATCTATTATTCTATTTACAATTGGTATTTAGACTCATGTTTTAAAATTGATATTCAATAGAAAAATCTTTATTTTAATTGGTATTCAAAATGTGTTTTGGTTTAAATTCCCCCTTTATTGATGTAATAACAAAAGGGGAAGAGAAATTTAGAGTTTATATATGCATGTTTTACTTTTATTGTTATGTATATATATTGAATATTTTATTTGTGTTTAGAACCTAAATGAATATCTTTGTATGTTTATTTGATATGTCTGAGTTAAGGGGGGCTTTTATAGAGCTTTTTTCTACTCCACGCATATATAACTTCATGAGTTTTGTCATCATCAAAGGGAGAGATTGTTGGCCCAAGGATCCATCTCTCTAGTTTTGATGATGATTAACTCATGTAGTTATAAATACTAATGATCTTGTGGTGTTTAAGTTTTACATATTGATTAAGAACTTAGTCAGTATTTAGTTTCACTAAAAAAAACGCAAAAGTCAAGTTTGAAGCAACACATGTGGTTCAAGCGCTCAAGCGTAAAATTGTATCAAGTACTCAAGGAGTCTAGGTCTATGCGATCTAGTTTGGATCACATCTAGTTGGAGAAGATCTACAAGAAGATTTGTGCCTTATATTTGTGTATAGAATTATTATAAAGAATAGATTAGTTTTGATTGCTCAAGCTTACATACACACAATAGCTTGATTTTCAGTTTAACTATTTTCGTTTTCATTTTCGATTTCATGAATAGATTTCATCAAAAACAAGTTTGCATTGATTTACACGTGCATTGGATTTCATCCATATACCTTGGTGCTTATATAGTGTATAGGAAACTTATTTTGATGAGTTGGCTTTATGAGCTTTGTTTTATTTTTATCAAATAGTTTATTTCTTATAAAAATAATTTTATAATTTTTTATATGACACCTTTTCAGTCTTTTTATCATAACTTTCTAATCCAATATTTGATTCATGTGATTTTTATTATATTACAAAGTTAACTTAAAGGGCTACAATATCTTCCTATATATTCATTTCTAAATTACAACATTTAGACCCTCAAAAATTAGTTTTTGATTGTGTAGCAGGCTTTCGATAGTCCCTTTATTGCTGTCGACAACATTTTACAGAGCTCAAGTGAGCTTGGCCTGTCGACGTTGACTATTTTCCACTGACATATATCTAGTATTTTAGTCATAACGTTTTACTCTAATCTCTTTTTGATATGATTCAAGTTGCATTACAAAGTTAACTTAAATTTTACAATATCTTTCTATATGGTTATTTGCAGATTCAAATGTTTATGTTATCAAATATTGGTTTTAGTTTAACCTGTGTGCTGAAAATAGTTTTCATAGTTTTAGTTTGACACCTTTTAGTATTTTAATCATATCTTTCAAATCCAATATCTGATTCATATCATTGTTATTTCATTAGAAAGATAACTTAAAAATCAACAATTTTTCATATATTATTATTTTCAAATTCTAACATTTTTACCTTCAAAACTATGTATAAAGTTTACTTATGTACATGTCACTTAGCCTGTCGACAGCCTAACATAACTGTCGACAGTTCTTAGTCAAAACTTACTTATTTTGCCTTATAACAACTAGTTTTCTATTCATCGTGTTTAGGTTCATTCCCAACAGCTATATTGCGTTTTTAAATATTTCTAACATATTTTTATTACTTGAATTTGCTGGGAATTAATCTCTAACTCTCTCCTATAAGTAGGATTGGCTAGAGAGTGTTTTTAATAAGAAGTTTTATACAAGTTTTTCGCAACAAGTTTCAAAAAGATTTATTGTAAAAGTTTTTTTTAGTGATTTTCAATTCTCAATCTCTATTTTCTCTCACCAACACTTGAGCTTTCATTTTTATCTATTCTATAAATGAGGTTGTAAGAGAGTTTGGTTTGTGATCGAGTATTGATCACTAGTCTTCATTCTTTGTAATTGAATTATTGTAGGTTGCGGCCTCGATTGAGCTTATGGCCTTATGCGTTTATGTTCTTGTGAGAACGAGTAAGGAAGCTTGTAGGTATTGCAACGCCGAGTGATCTTACGGGATCAAGTTTAATTGTAACCGAGAGCGATTATAGTGGAATCCTTCATTGCGGTGAGGTAGGGACGTAGAGCAAGTGGCTTGAATCTCGATAATAGTTCTGTCTTTGCGATTGGCTTACGTTTGATCTCTCTAACTCTTACTCTTTTATATTATCGCACAAATATACTAGTTGTTTTTATTCTTTTGTTAAGAATATTTATTTGAACTCCCTATACACCAAGAAAGTAATTACGTACCTCAACTCTTATTTAAGTGGAATCACAAGTTCAGAGCTTTTCACGGGTATACAGCTTCATTTCTTGGTTGAGAGTTTGGATTTGTTTATATGTTAATATCTTTATGTAGAATTACTGCTGATAAGTTTTTATTTTTCCGTATAGTATATCACCTATTCACCCCCTCTAGGTGATTTTAGAAAGCAACTTAAAGCAAACAAAAGCTTATGTGGACAAATATTGTATATCATTAGAATTTTCAGTGGGAGAAAACTTTTCTAAAGGTGTCTCCAATGAAAGGAGTGGTACGCACTGACAAGAGGAACAAATTAAATCCTCGATATATTAGGCCATTTGAGATATTAAATAAAATTGGACCGATTGCCTACTATCTAGCATTAGCTTCAGAGTTGGAAAGAATTTACAACATATTTCATGTCTCTCAATTAAGGAAGTATATACCAGATCTCAACCATATCATTTTCTACCAACTATTACAAATTCAAGAAGACATATCTTACGTGGAAGAGCCAATATAAAGTTTAGATCACATGGTGAAATAATTAAGAAACAAAACAATTTTCCTGGTAAAAGTTCTGTGAAGAAACCAACAGATTGAAGAAGCAACTGAAAAACACTTAGAGGGGGGGTGAATAGGTGTAAATGCTAATCTAGAACTAAATGCAAAACTAAGTGCGCTAAATGCAAAAACTAATGCAATGTTGCAACACACTTAGTACAATCAACAAGTGTGGCCGAATTCCCCGTGAAGGGCTCTGGACTAACTCCTCTTGATTCCCCTTGAATGGGTTGAGGTGCTATGTGAAGCTCTTGTTGATTAAGTACAAGTGAGGCACACACAAACAACCAAGCATATAAGATGTAGCAATGTGAATTATGCAAGGCACAACACAAGCAAATAGATATGATATGACAATATGAATTATGCTCAACTCAAGCAAATATGATATGAATGAAGTATGATGCTTTGCACAAAAGTAAAGAGAGAGAGTTTAGAGACAAGTGGATCAAACACAAACACAAAGATATGTTTCGAGGTTCGAGCACCCTTGCTCTACATCCCCGCCTACACCACCGTGTAGGATTTCCAATTCACTATCAATGTCCACCGAGGACTCCCACCGAGGGAACCTTCACCGAGAAGGATTTGTTACAACAATAGGAGTACCTAACTCCTCTCTCAAACAACCACCTCACACAAGAGGGTTAGGCCCTTTGCCAATACAACAACCAACACCTCTACCGAAGAGGGTTTACAACCAAACTCCACCTCTCACTAGAAGGAGCTAACCAATCACCCGATCACCTCTACCTAAGAGGGATACACAAAGAATAAGGGTGTACAACAAGTGGTTCCAAAAACCACAAACTCAAACTCTCTTTCTTTTCTCTTTTTTCACAAAACAAATGATCCTAATAGATTAGGATAGTATGATAGCTCAAGTGTGGAAAACTAGGTGTTTGGAAAACAAGCAACAAAGAAAAACACTTGGGAAAATTCTTGCAAAAGATATAGAATGAAAACCAAGACAAATCTCCCAAAATTCTCTTTTCTTTGATTTTTCCAAAAACCTAAAACAATAAAGATTGAAAGATTAAAGCCCCAAATACTTTTGAAAACTCTTTAAAAACACTTAAGAAGGTCTGGAATTTTTGCTCTTAAAAACTTCTACAAAAACTATGAAGAGATGGGGTGTATATAGCCCCAATACAAAACTAGCCGTTAGAGCTGAGCTGGCAGCTCTGACAGGCAACGGTCGACCGGCCCGGTCGACCGCCAACGGTCAGAAATATGACCGTTGGGCAACTGCGGTCGACCGGCCCGGTCGACCCAAACAAACAGAGAGCACTGTAAGTGCCCCGGTCGACCGGAGCAGTCGACCGTCCCAGTGCCTTCAAACGTGCACAGATTTGTGCACGTCAGTCGACCGTCCCGATCGACCGGCTTCACCCAAGTCGACTAGGTCAGATTGACTAGTCGACTGATTGAAGCCTGGAACAGAAATCTGGGTTAGAAAAACAGTGTAAAATATTTTTCTAAAAATCTTTTAACACTTCTAAAAATCACCAAAAATAGTTTTATCATTTTATATGGAAACACAAACTTGTGATAAAAATTTCAAGACATATATCAATCATATCAATTCATTTTTGAGTCTTGCAAATTTTATCAAAAACAAAACTTGTATTTTTATCAAACTTGATTTTTCAACACATGAATAGGGATATCAAAATAAGTTTGTCTAGCAAGTTAAACCATGTATGTATATCTAGAATACATCTAATATACATAGAATAAAGTAAACTTGTTTTGATCTACTATTCATGAAAACCAAATCCAAAACATGAAAACGTGTGTGTTTTGTGCACTTGAGCATATCAACTATACTAAGCTTTACAAATGGATCTAAACACACAATCTAAACTAGGATATCTAAGTCTTCTTGATGATCTTCATCTTCAAGTAGACTTGCTCCAAAACTCCATCCATGGGCTAGGCAATGTGTGATCTTGAAGCTTTGGCCCTGAAATCATCATGAAAAGCTTCTAAACACCTTGTTGAAGCTAATCACCAACTAATATCTTGGTTAATGATCTGAAACTTAAACAACACAAGATTATTAGTAAACATAACTACATGAGTTAATCATCATCAAAACTAGAGTGGAAGGCCTTTGGGCCAACAGCAACATGGGAATCAGTGGATGAAATGCAAAAAATCTACCTTACTTATTTCAAGGTACGTCAAGTTTTGGGGACGAAACTTTCTTAAGGGAGGTAGAGCTGTAACGCCCGTTTAACTAATCATAATTTAAATATCATATATACTGTTTACTTAACAAATCCCAACACAATTCAATTAGTATGATTATCTGTTTAACTTAATTTCAATTTAAATCTAAATTTCTGATTTCTATTTGAGTCCGCGATTAAGTTAACGGACAACTTGTTGAATTCAATTTTTCTTTAATTATACAAAACCCGGATTTTCATATTTCATGTGCAGTGCTGGCAAAAAGTAATAAGGTATAAGGATTTGGGTTTATATCATGATAATCTAGGTTTGTTAATGTGTATACACTTATACATATGCTTGTACATGAATACATGGAGTAAACATGAATTCTCTTTATTTATAATGTGTACCATACTTGAACAGTGATGGGGTGTTAGGGGGCAAGGTGTGTGAGGGAATTGAGGATCTCATGCCAAGTGGCATGATGGGGAAAGAGGAGAATTTTTAATTGGAGTTACAAATATGAAGGGTTTCATTGTTTGCTTGGCTACAAATTCCCCCCATCTCACTCGCACTGTCCCCCCCTTTTCTCCGAGCCACCGACCACCATCATCCCTCCCCATTGGACCAGTAACCCTCTTCCCTTTGGCCAGCAACCCCCCTGTCTCTCTCTTGCACACTCCCACTCTCTTTGGCACGCACTCTCTAAAACCATAATTATCCTTCCCTAAACCTTAGATCTAACACTTATAGAGTTCTATGGTGCGTTGAGGGAGGAAGATCACGTCATAAGTGGTGGGGGTTAGTGAATTGGAAGTGCATTCCATCAATTTAGCAAAGTAATTAAGAAATGATTAAGGAAGTATTGCAAATGATTAAGTGAAGTATTGCATAGATCTCATTAATTATACACTATTAGAGATTTTGATTGTAATCTTGTATAGATGCTAAAACATTAGAAGGTGTACAAGTATTCGGGAAAACTTTCTTTAAGAGAAGAGTAAAGTTTTAACCTAACTGAAGGTGGAGGTGAAACATTAAGTTGTGAAATTAGGAGATTTTATGGATAATACCTCAATACTAGTAAAGGTTAAGACTAGTGAGAAGAGAATAATTAAGATAAATACATGAGATCGGTGATAAATTAAGAAAATTATTGAAATTGAAGTATGACTCTTGCATGAATACTACATTAATCATACTATAGAATGTGTGATGTATGTTGTATATGTGTAATGTATACCTATAATATGTACATATATATGTGTATGTGAGATAGTTGGTAACTTAAAAAATCTTTGTAGTTTAAGTGATTATTACATGAAGGCCACCATCCTTATACTATTGAGTATTGGAGATACTACACTTATGAAATGTGAATTCTTGTAGATTGTTATAACTAGTCAATGAATAAAATGCTTGTGATTAAAGTATGAATTTTCATACGTTGGTTATTTGGATCATACTCACGAGTATATGGCGTATGTTATGCTATGTAAAATGTATTAAGCACTTGTGTATGTGTATATCTAGAATATGGATAATAATCGGCTAACTTTTATAGCTAAAGTACGATTATTGCATGTGGATAACTATAATCTTATGGTTCAATTATTCTTGCATAATCAACTATGAAACATTCGTATTGAATATTATAGATTGTTAAATGTGGGTTATATTCCTTGTTATATGATATACAGAGGAAGGGGCCGATGAAAATTCCAGCAGTGTTGAATGAAGACGAGATAAAATGGTGTTGATACGAGGAAGAAGGGGTAGATAGCCGACGGTGTGTGAAGACGGGATAATATAATATTTCGTATGCGGAGGAAAGGGCCGATGAAAATTTTTGGTGGTGTGTGAAGACGGGATAATGAGATTGTACGACAAACTTAAATGAAATGATTTATCTATTATGGTGTTATACATTCTTAAGCAAAAATTTATGAAAATCTTGATTTTCTTACTATTAAAGTATAAACTTATTATAGTAGAGATTGTCTCATGCATCTTTTTTATAAAAGCACAAATACACAATAGTCGTTGGGTTAACAACTATTCATTTAGTAGTTTAGCTTATTCCATTTTAAAAGTGCACCTACAGGGGGGTGAATAGGTGTACTAGCTAATCTAGGATAAATGATGCAGAATTAAAAATTTAATTGCAAACACACTATGGGTCTGTTTGGCTGTCATAATTGGCCATAATTCGTAAGTTATAATTGATAAAGTCTTTTACAGCTGTAATGAGTTACATGCATGTAAGTTTTACGGTATTTAGTTTGTAATGTAAAGTTGTAAGTGGGAAAGTATATTGTGTTTTACGGTATTTGGTTGTCATAATGTGTAAGTCGTAAGTGAAAAAGTTGACCACAAAATTAACTATTTGGTGATTTAAAACGTTTTAATATTGCAAATAAATATTAAGAATGCTAAATATTAAAAAAATTTAATATTAACATAAAAAAACAATACAAAATTGCATGACCATAAAATTAATTGTAACTGGGTTATAAGTGAGTGGTAATTGGGTTGCAAGTGAGTGGTAGTTGAGTTGCGTAAGTCTTTTACGAATTACGATCGAAACAAACATCGTAGTTGTAATTGGGTTGTAAGTCATTTATGAATTACGGAGTTTTATAATTTTTTACGACAAAACAAACGGCACCTATGTGTAATTAAGAGTGAGCCCAAATTTCCCGTGAAGGGCTCTGGAACTACTTCTCTAGATTCCTCTAAATTAAGAGTTGAGGTGGTATTTGAAGCTTTTTTGGTTCAACACAAGTGTGGACGCACATAAACCATATCTAGTATATGAAAATGAACAATAGCAATACAAGATATAATAGAGATAGAGTTGAGAGATAGTGGATCAAATACAAACACCAAGATATGTTTCGAGGTTCGAGCCACTGCTCCATGTCCCTGCCTTCACATAGAAAGATTTTCACTATGTTCACACAGGACCTTCCACAAAGGGACCTCTTCTGTGGAATTACAACTTAACAATAGGAACACAGAATTCCTCTCTCAAACACAACACCTTTACACAAGAGGGAAGACACAAAGCCAAAGCAAAGAAAAGGTTTACAACTTGGTGATATAATGATCACAAACTCTCTTGATGATCTCAAAGGATCACAAAATAATTTTCTCACAAAAAAAGATCTTAAAAATAGGATTAGAGATGATAGCTCAAGTGTGAAAAAAAACAAAGTGTTTTGGAAAAAAAAACAACAAAGAAAAACTCTTGGGAAAACTTCTTGATAGATAAAGAAACGAAGAACAAAACTAGAATTCTCAAATATTGGTTTTCTTTGATATTCTAAAAACTCTAAAACAAATAAAGATAAGAGAACTTTTGACACAAAAACTCCTTTTTAAAACTTGATGAAAAAACTAAAGAAGATGGGAAAAATTGCTCTTGAAAATCTTAGTGAAAACAGCCTTGAAGGACCCATATTTATAAGGCCTTGAAAAACTAGCCATTGAGGTTCAGAACATGCCCAGAATGGCCTGTCGGTCGACCGTCCGATCGACTGGCCAACGATCAGATTTCTGACCATTGGGGTTGTTGGTCGACTGGCAAGGCAAACTGCCTGTCGGTCGACCTCCCGATCGACCTAGGCCAGAACCAGAGAGCTAGTCTCTCTGGTCGGTTGACCGGCCTAATGGCCACAGCGTTGTGCACGTCCTGTTCACATCGGTCGACTGCCCGGTTGATCGAGATCTGGTCCTGTTGACTGGTCTGTGGACCGCCAGTGATCCAGGCTGGGTTTTAGGGTTTGAAAACTTGGTCTTTTAAATACCCATAAAATTACATAAAATCTAAAAAATAACTTCTTATAAATATTTAAAGAACAAATATGTGTGACTAAAATTCAACACATATTTAAAACAATTTGAACTATTTTTGTGATATAGAAATTAAGCTTTAAACTAAAACCGGTATTTTTCAAAAATCAAACTTTCAAATGAAAAACCGATTGCTCCAAAATTTGTTTAAATACAAAAATATGATATAGAAACACTTTTTGAAGTATAGTGTGTATGGATAGAATCTAATACACATATAAAAGATATATCTATGTTTTTAACATTAAATCCCAAAACTTAGTTTCGTTAAAACAAAACTTGAAACCATGAACTGAATATTCATCAAAGTAAGTTTCTAAACATTATGAACCAAACAATGTATATGGCTGATCCACTTTAAATATAAACCATTTAAACTACTTTAGATGAAATCTATTCATGAAATCAAAAGATATATTCTTGAAAATCCGAAAAAGTTAAACCAATGCCAATAAACTTTTGAACTTGTGTGTGTGTACTTGAGCATATCAAGACTAATCAATCCTTATGCAAGATTAAATAAAAATTTGTAAAACACCTAGAGGGGGGGGTGAATAGGTGATAATGCTAATCTAGAAACTAAATGCGCTAAATGCGGAAGCTTAAAACAAATTTGCACAAACACTTAGTACAACACATAAGTGTAGCCGAATTCCCCGTGAAGGGCTCTGGACTAACTCCTCTTGATTCCCCTAGATATGGGTTGAGGTGCTATATGAAGCTCTTGTGGTTAAGTATAAGTGAGGCACACACAAACAACCAAGCATATAAGATGAATAGGCAATATGAATATATGCAAGGCACAACACAAGAAAATATGATATGATACTATGAATGATGCTTTGCACAAAATAAAGAGGGAGAGCTAGGAGACAATGGATCAAACGCTAACAACAAGATATGTTTCGAGGTTCGAGCCCCTAGCTCTACATCCCCGCCTTCACCACCGTGAAGGATTTCCAATCCACTATCTCCCACCGAGGGAACCTCCACCGAGGAGGATTTGTTACAACAATAGGAGTACCGAACTCCTCTCTCAAACACCGCCTCACAACCGAGGGGTAGGCCCGTAGCCAAACAACCACAACACCTCTACCGAAGAGGGTTTACAAACCAAACTCCACCTCTCACTAGAGGGAGCAAACCACAAGCCTCAACCTCTACCAAAGGGAGCAAACCAATCACCCGATCAACCTCTACCAAAGAGGGATCAACCAAATAATGAGGGTTTACAATAGGTGGTCTCTTTCAACCACAAACAATCTCTCTTTTCCCATAAAACAAGATCCTAAATAGATTAGGATAGAAGATATAGCTCAAGTGTGGAAAACTAGGTGTTTAGAAAACAAAAACTCAAAGAAAAAATACTTGGGAAAACTCTTGTAAAAGATAGAAAATGAAAACCAAGACAAATCTCCCAAAATACTCTTTTCTTTGATTTTTCCAAAAACCTAAAACAAAATAAGATAGATCTTTTTGGCACTTAAACTCTTTTGAAAACTTGTTTAAAACACTTGAATATCAGAGAAATTTTGGCTCTTAAAATCTTAGCTAAAACCACCAAGCAATGGGGTATATATAGCCCCAAAACAATACTAGCCGTTAGGCTGATCTGTCAGCCTGACAGGCCTAGCGGTCGGCCGGATGGCCGACCGTCCCTGTGTCTGCCAAACGTGCACAAGCCTGTGCACGTCGGTCGACCGCAAGGGTGCGGTCGACCCGTGCGGTCGGCCGACCTGGCCTGTCAGCCACAAATCTGGGACAGAAGCACATGTTAAAAATATTTCTAAAAATTCTTTTATCTCTTGTAAAAATACCCAAAAATAGTTTTATCTTTTTGCATTGATATGTAAACATGTGATAAATATTTTAGCTCAAATATCAAGCATATGAAACTATTTTTGTGTTTAAACATTTTTACCAAAAACCAAAACTTGTATTTTATCAAACTTGGATTTTTCACTACATGAATAGGATAGTCAAAATAAGTTTGTTTAAAAGTTAAGCATGCGTGTATAGAAAGAATACATCTACTATACATAAACCAATTAAACTTGTTTTGATTAACTATTCATGAAAATAAATATTGGTTAAACCAAAACCGAAAAACCAATATCCAAACATAAAACGTGTGTGTTGTGCACTTGAGCATATCAACTATTCTTATCTTTACAAATGGATCTAAACACACTAAACTAAAACTAGGATACCTAAGTCTTCTTGATGATCTTCAGTCTTCAAGTCGACTCGGTCCAAACACCGTGATCCAACGAGCATGGCAATGTATCATCTTGACGCTCGGGCTCGAGAATCACCAAGTGAAAGCTTCCAAACTCATCTTTTTGAAGCAATCACCAACTAATATCTTGTTACATGATCTAAAACTAAAATCACAAGATTATTAGTAAACATAACTACATGAGTTAATCATCATCAAAACTAGAGAGGAAGGCCTCCGGGCCAACAATCTCCCCCTTTTTGATGATGACAAAACTCATGGAGTTATACATGCATGGATTAAAGTTAGCTTCAAAGAAGCTCCCCCTTAACTCATGCATAAACATAAAGAATATGCAATAAAGGCTCTTAAACATGAATGAGGTTCTAGATACCAATGAAATGTTCACAAACAAAACATGCTCTAGATACCAATTAAAATTAAACTAAATTAAACTTAATATATGCAAAACATAAACATGCATATATAAAACACAATCAAACTCAAAATCTTTCTCCCCCTTTTTGTCAATCATCAACAAAGGGGTAAAACCAAAACAAAACAAAATCTTCTCCCCCTTTTTAATACAAAGAAACAATAATCAATAAGGGGTAAATAAAGACAATGTTCTCCCCCTTTTTGTCTAAAACAAAAAACAAAACCAAATAGGGGTGACAATCAATTAAGGTATCAATAGAAAATATGTCAAAATAGCATCTTGATACCAATTGAAAGTAAACATAGATTGATAAAATAAATGGTATATGCTATATACATTCATGAAGAGGAAGATGTGAAGCTTCCCTACATAGATACATTACATGAAGGAGGGATGACAAGCCCTAATTCACATAACATACACTATGCAATGCATAAGAGGAGATGTGAAGCTCCCCCTACACGTGTACCACATAAAGAAGAGATTGTCAAGCTCTTCAATACAAGATACACTCATCATGAATCTATATGTAGAAGAGATGTTAAGCTCTCCTTGCATATAGGCAATACAAATCAAAACTTTTGACTATTTCTTTAAACAAAATTTTGATATACCAATTTTTAAAACTTCAAATAAACATCTTGATATCAAAAAGAGTATTTTTCTTTTTAAGTATATGATATCAATTTAAAATTTTTATATTCTATCATAAAGCAAGGGAGTGGAAATACAAATACCATTGTAAATATGAAAATCGAATTTTCTCCCCCTTTATGAAATACCAACAAAACACATGCATAAGCTTGAAATAAGATACCAATTGAAAAGCAATTGAAAACTAATCAATTGAAACAAATTTAAAGCTCAAGCTTAGCATAAACACAAACATACATATGTATGAAAAATAGATACCAATTGAAATTGATATTATTTAAAATGAAAGCATACATACATACAAACATATATGAGTATACAAGAATGGTCAAAATTGATACCAATTGAAAGAGTTCAATGATACCAATTGAAATAACAATAAGATCAAGTGTATATCTCATATAACTACCACCCATTCATGCACAAGTTTAAAAAATATTCAAGAAGGGTATACATGGCATGGTCTCCCATCCAACCGCCCGTGGATGGTAAGGGTTTTCAAAAAATAGATTTGAAAAATAAAGTGTGTTTGAAAAACTCTACCAAATGAAGAATATCGCAACTAGTTAAATGAAAAACTTGTAAACTAGTACGAAATCCTTCAAGCAAGGAATAAAAACAAATTGTTTTTCATGAAATAAGAAATCCATATGATATCAAAACACTCAAGTCAATTAAGCATAAATATGACTCATGAAAACAAACACATGAGTAAACAATAAATGTGAGTGTACAAATATGATGTGAAGATCATAATCATGAAAGTTGTTCAATTAAGCTCAATTAATTCCTTAAAACAAGAAAATCTTCAAAAACTTATTTAATCTTCAAGGTATATGTATGTCCTATACAAACTAAAGTATACATACATATCCAAACACAACTAGTCCACAAAGATATATGCATGAAGGCACGTGGCTCAAAAGGATGTATATGTATAAACAATAGTTTGGATAAAACAGACATATACATGAAGTTAAATATAAACACATAGAAACATGAAAAACTAAATTTTCATTAAAATAAATTTCATTTCAAGGCATATGTATGATTTGTCAACACAAAAAGTATACATACATATCCCTAAATACAATTGAGTCCATAGTAAAGATTTGCATGAAAAGCAAATGACTCAAGGGGTATATATGTATATCTTAAAGTTTGGCAAAATGGACATATATATGAAACGAAAACAAATCCAAAAATGGGAATACAAGTTTAAAATGCATGGATCATCAAAACTAGACTATACTAGCACATCTAATGGGTTCAAATAAGCATTCAAGCACAAACATATATAGATTTATTTGTGGCCCACTATATGTACAAGTATATACCAAGTTTTAATGAAAACTAACATCTAAACATGTAATCAACGCATGAAGCATAAAAACAAGATAAAAATCAACATGAAAATCATAAACATGATTATTATGTAAATCCACATGTTATTAGATTTATGATAAACATGATAGCTAAACAAAGGAGAGAACACAAAATAATGATCCATATTAAACATGGGTGTCTCAAAGGCTATACATGCATGTCAATGGTCTAATAATCATGGCATTTTCATAATAATCTCAAACATCAAACATGCTAATAATGAATATGAAAGCATGTAAACAATAATAAGGAGTTAGGAAACGTTACCAAAACCTAGAAGGCAACTCTCCTTGTCTCCAAAACATGGTGGTCTTCCCACCAAACCTTCCCTTGAAAGTGATGCATCCAAATAGTCCTCATGAAGTTCGGAACGCATCCACTCCAAGGTGCCGCTACTCTCACGTCATGTGAGAGCCCACACCTACATCATAAACTCTAGGGGTGGTCTTTGGTACCCATATCTTATTGGGTCCATGGGGGTTAGTATCATTCCTAACCCAAACAGATTTATTTGCTAAATTACAATCATGTATACGATCAAAGCAAAATTTAGCAAGGTGGCCCTTACGTCCACAATGTGTACAAGTGTACACATGAGCATACATGTGGTGATGGTGTCCATGAGGAGCATGTGTATGCCGTGGAGGGTGTGCATGCATAATGGATGGAACTTATTTCTTTCGAAATAAAGATTCCAAATGTGCATGGCTCTTGGCACAATGGCTCAAAGTGGAGCCAAAACAATCTACTCTCTTCCTTAACAAACAAATATCATCATTAATTCTAGAAGGAGAGGTACATGCAATAGGTAGACTAGATGAAGAAGCTACACTAGCATGGCAAACATGTGCATCCATATTATTTTTCAAAACAATATTTTTCTTTAAACACACATCTAAATCATTTGAAATAGAAATTATTTTATTTTTTAAAGCAACATTCTCTTTTAAAACAAAATCAATTTTTGAAGACAAGTTTTCATTTTTCTTTAAAATTGTTTAATAATCATTTTTATTTTTAAAAATTTATTTTTCTTTTAGAACAAGGTCTAGTTGAGATCTCAATGAATTGCTTTCATTATAGACCTCAATCTTCTTTTGCAAAACTAAATCAAGTTTAGAAGACAATTTTTCATTTTCTTTATTTAATGCAAAAGTCTTCTTTTTCAAAACATTATATTTTTCTATTAATTTTTCACAAACAATAGATAGTTCTTCATTTAAAGCATGGGCATCAATATAATCATCGCATGAAGAACTAGCATCAAAACTATCTAGTTGAGATTCTGAATGTACCTCAAGGGAGTCATTCCCTTGGACCATGAAGCATTGCGAGTCGGATTCTCCACTAGATTCCTCCGGTTAGATTTGTAATTGAAGCTTGGAGGTGGTTGTGGTTGTCAACATATTCCACACTGCAAATGCGGAATCAAAGTTAGAAGCAAGCATAAGATATTCTTTATTTAATGTGCTTCTAATGGCCTCAAGGGCTTGTGCGTTGGCCCTTATATGATTGCTATTACCAAGATAGCATTTCTTGGTAGCGGCAAGATATACATGCAAGCCTAGGGTTTGTAAATAGATGGACATCTTAGTCTTCCAAACAAGAATGTTGGAAGGGTCAAACATAGGTGGGGTCATGAAGTCCATGGGTCCAAACTATATGTGTGCAAACAAGCAAATGCAAACAAGATTAGCAAACAAAGGATCTCACTCCTAGGATGTTAAGCCTAAGTATCAGGAGCGTAGGCTCTGATACCAATTGTAAAACACCTAGAGGGGGGGTGAATAGGTGATAATGCTAATCTAGAAACTAAATGCGCTAAATACGGAAGCTTAAAACAAATTTGCACAAACACTTAGTACAACACACAAGTGTAGCCGAATTCCCCGTGAAGGGCTCTGAACTAACTCCTCTTGATTCCCCTAGATATGGGTTGAGGTGCTATATGAAACTCTTGTGGTTAAGTATAAGTGAGGCACACACAAACAACCAAGCATATAAGATGAATAGGCAAGATGAATAGGCAATATGAATATATGCAAGGCACAACACAAGCAAATATGATATGATGCTATGAATGATGCTTTGCACAAAATAAAGAGAGAGAGAGAGAGTTAGGAGACAATGGATTAAACGCTAACAACAAGATATGTTTCGAGGTTCGAGCCCCTAGCTCTACATCCCCGCCTTTACCACCGTGAAGGATTTCCAATCCACTATCTCCCACCGAGGGAACCTCCACCGAGGAGGATTTGTTACAACAATAGGAGTACCGAACTCCTCTCTCAAACACCGCCTCACAACCGAGGGGTAGGCCCGTAGCCAAACAACCACAACACCTCTACCGAAGAGGGTTTACAAATCAAACTCCACCTCTCACTAGAGGGAGCAAACCACAAGCCTCAACCTCTACCAAAGAGGGAGCAAACCAATCACCCGATCAACCTCTACCAAAGAGGGATCAACCAAATAATGAGGGTTTACAATAGGTGGTCTCTTTCAACCACAAACAATCTCTCTTTTCCCATAAAACAAGATCCTAAATAGATTAGGATAGAAGATATAGCTCAAGTGTGGAAAACGAGGTGTTTGGAAAACAAAAACTCAAAGAAAAAATACTTGGGAAAACTCTAATAAAAGATAGAAAATGAAAACCAAGACAAATCTCCCAAAATACTCTTTTCTTTGATTTTTCAAAAACCTAAAACAAAATAAAGATAGATCTTTTTGGCACTTAAACTCTTTTGAAAACTTGTTTAAAACACTTGAATATCAGAGAAATTTTGGCTCTTAAAATCTTAGCTAAAACCACCAAGCAATGGGGTATTTATAGCCCCAAAACAAAACTAGCCGTTAGGCTGATCTGTCAGCCTGACAGGCCTAGCGGGCGGCTGGCCGGCCGACCGCCAACGGTCAGAAATATGACCGTTGGGGCAACCCGGTCGACCGCACGGCCGACCGCAAGGGTCGACCGGCCTTTGGTGCGGTCGACCCGTGCGGTCGGCCGACCTGGCCTGTTAGCCACAAATCTGGGACAGAAACACATGTTAAAAATATTTCTAAAAATTCTTTTATCTCTTGTAAAAATACCCAAAAATAGTTTTATCTTTTTGCATTGATATGTAAACATGTAATAAATATTTTAGCTCAAATATCAAGCATATGAAACTATTTTTGTGTTTAAACATTTTTACCAAAAACCAAAACTTGTATTTTATCAAACTTGGATTTTTCACTATATGAATAGGATAGTCAAAATAAGTTTGTTTAAAAGTTAAGCATGCATGTATAGAAAGAATACATCTACTATACATAAACCAATTAAACTTGTTTTGATTAACTATTCATGAAAACAAATATTGGTTAAACCAAAATCGAAAAACCAATATTCAAACATAAAACGTGTGTGTTGTGCACTTGAGCATATCAACTATTCTTATCTTTACAAATGGATCTAAACACACTAAACTAAAACTAGGATACCTAAGTCTTCTTGATGATCTTCAGTCTTCAAGTCGACTCGGTCCAAACACCGTGATCCAACGAGCATGGCAATGTATCATCTTGACGCTCGGGCTCGGGAATCACCAAGTGAAAGCTTCCAAACTCATCTTTTTGAAGCAATCATCAACTAATATCTTATTACATGATCTGAAACTAAAATCACAAGATTATTAGTAAACATAACTACATGAGTTAATCATCATCAAAACTAGAGAGGAAGGCCTCCGGGCCAACAAAATTAAATTAAACAAATGAAGTCTTCATGTCGATCTTTATCTTCAAGATGACTCGATCCAAGTTTGATCCATAGAGCTTAATTCCAACCGAGTGCTAGATATGATCTTGACGCGCGTGCTCTTGAATCTACACATGTTAGCGTCAAAACTAGCTTTGAATCTTTTATTGAAGCTAACCACCTAGTAAGACTTAATCAATATCTGAAACTTATTAAACACAAGATCATTAGTAAACTAATCTTCATAAGTTAGTCATCATCAAAACTAAGGTGAAAGGCCTCTGGGCTAACAATCTCCCCCTTTTGATGATGATAAAACTTATAAGGTTATATATGCATTGATTAAGGTTAAGCTTCATAGAAGCTCCCCCTTAACTTATGCACATCAATAAAACATATATAGATATTCAATGTGGCTCAATATACCAATAAAAATATCAATAAGATATACAATGTAGGCTCAAGATATCAAATAAAAACAAGATATATACATACATACATATATATATACACATACACACACATACATATATATACATACATATATAAACACTTAATAAAAAATGCATATATAATCTAAATTCTTATCCCATTTTTTGTCACTCATCAACAAAGGGGTGAAGACAAACAAACAATACCAATAAACAAAAAAAAATGATACCAACAAAAAATAATCAATTGAAAGAAACCAATTGAAAGAAACAATCTTTTTACTAATTGAAAGAAAATAATCTTTTTATGAACTGATACCAATAGAAATACATGATGTCAATTGAAAGTAAAAACTAATATTTTTTAGGCAAATACTAAGTTTGCAATAAAGATACCAAATTGAGAATACTACCAATTTAAGATTATTGATACCAATATTGAAAATGTTAGCATATACCAAAATAAAGTATTTTTCATCATAAAGAGTGTGAGGAAGATACCAATTGAAATAAAATTAATTGAAAGATAAAATAAGAATTTTTCTCCCCTTTATGAAATACCAATAAAATAATACATAAGCTTGTATAAGATACTAATTGAAAAATAATTGACATTAAAGAATCAAGCTTAGTAAGAAATAATTTGAGCTAAAAATGTATGGACATGTATGTTTAAAGCACAAGAAAATATCTATATGTATGTATCACATCAATATAATGTTAATTTAGATATGTCACGGCCCACTACCCAAAATACACTACGTGACATGATCGGTGACGTGTACGCGTTGGGTATGACGTCCCTACGTATACATATTAAGCCTACTGTAGACCTGTACAAGTCTCCTTATAAGGTAAGAACACTAATGATATGTTATATTACATGTAACAAGAGTACATAACACAGTTCAATACAGTACCAAAAACATAGTACATCTGAGCCCATCAGAAAATTTATACAATAATTAGAACAGAAAACAAATGTACAACTATGAAAATACAGAAAGCCAAAAGAAACGACAAGCTCACGAACTGTCCTACAGCTGCTCAGCCAAACCGTCTAGGTACTCCGCGTCCTCCTCTGAGGGTGTAACCACGGACTCTATATCTGGGCAGGCAAACCCAGGGTCTCAGATGTGACCGAGCAAGTGTACAAAGAAAAGATAAGGAGAATAAAGACTACCATGAAATATACATGCACATAGCTGAAACAAGACATGCAATAAGATGACGATAATCAAAATATCAGTGGAGTAACTTTTCACTATCTTGTCCATGAGTGTATACATGTGTGATATGAGACTTAACAATCGAGAAGCTCTGATCAAGTGAGTGTATCCGCATACCCGGGATTACGGCCTTAAACGGACCCCTCGCTGCTGAGACCAGGGCCCTCCGCTAATAGGGGAGCACGAAACAAGAAACGGGAGCTCATGGAGCTATATACAATTGGTAGGTAGCACTACCATCCCCTGCAGTGGGATTAACAATATGGATCTAGTACACCCACCCGATAAGATCTAGTCAATCATCTAATCTCCCCATCCCCAAGTGATTTCATTTCAGGATGACAAGTGGTGACATGATTTAACTGGAACAGGTGACAAAAGCATAGGAAGCACGTGTCACGTCCTACCTACTATAGTCATGTAGATGAGTGTGCATGTATAGAGCAAATAACTGGCATAAATAATGTAATCAACTATATAATGTGTAACGGGAATTACTACTAGAAGTATCAAAGTAACTTGTAATGGGAGTTAGTAATAGAAATACATACAGTTATCCCAGCTACCCCATGTTAACATGCACACTCAAATTCCCAGTAGACCAAGTCCATGCTCCGATATACTACTCAACCCCAAGATACAGGCCATTTATCTAGAATAATCATAATATCGGTAATCAAATATTCCAGTCAGCTAACACGACTCTAAAAATGATTTATTTGGTGAAACAAGAAAACTGACAGTAAATACTTGTCTTATAAGAGTACTTCTTGCAGTTACGATCCCAACAGAACTAAGAACGCGCGATTCTGACGTCAAATGACCAAGTTATAGTCTGAAGCACGACTCAGGGTCCAGTTTATAAGATCTGAAGTGAGCCAGGGAGTTAAACGAAAATTTTTAGGGTTATAAATGTAAAAATACGAATTTATGCAGGATGTTGATGAAATTTACCTTTTTAATTAAAACGGTTTGTAGGTTTCGGGTTGCTCATCGGGTCTAAATACAAACCCGTTATGGGTTTTCTTCTCTGTTCTCTCCTTCAAACAGCACAGCAGCAGCAGGCGCAAAAGAAGAAGAAGGAAAGAATGGAGATTGGCGTTTTGGTTACGGTAGGAGGTGGCCGCGGTGGTTGTACGGTTGCACGCACGGTGGTGGAAAGTGATGGAGCTCCGGTGATACTCTGGTGGTGTGTAGACGAGGAAGAGAAGGAGAAGTGGGAGGATGGTTGCGTGGTGCTTACGACGAAGAGCAGTGAAGAATGGAGGGGGTTGTGGTAGTGCCGGAGAGTTAACGAGGTGGTTCTAGTGGTGACGCGGTGGCCGGAGGTAGGTGGAGTAGGTGGTGGTGTGGTGTGGGTTGATATAATACAAGAAGGAAGTGAGAGAGAGACGGGGGAGTGGGTGGTTAGGTTTTAAAGGGGTGTTGGTGGTGCCGTTGGGGTGCTGGTGTGGGTGGCGTGGGGTGCTGGTGTGGGTGGCATTGGCGTGGCGGTGCTGGTGTGGGTGGCGTTGAGATGAGGAAGAGGAGGTGGCGGCGCAATTGAGGTGAAGGGGGGGGGGAGAGTTGAAATTATTGGGTTTAATGAAATTGGGGTTTTTAATGTGAATTATGTTTATTATTAAGAAGAGCGTAAAAGGGTAAAGAAAGTGTGAAGGTCGGTTAATTGGAATTATGTAGAAACGTAGAGAAAAATTTGTATAGTCGGTTAGATTATTAGGATTTGTTATAAGGTTTTGTATATTTAAATAGTTGAGTCAAAATTTGACTAGTTCCGAACAGTTTCCAAAATTATGTAAAATAAAGAATATTATTTTAAGATATAATGTGAAATCAGATTGTAAAAATTCAAACCGGTTTGCCAGTTAAAAATCTTGAAAGGATCAGTGATGCCGGGCGACACCTGTTCGGCCCGATTTTGGACTAATTCAGAAAAATTGTCAAAAATACTTGAAAGTAGAAAATAAGATTTTAAAGATAAATAAAAAAGTAGATTCTAAAAATTTTACTCTATTTGTGAATTAAAAATCCTTGGGTTAATTACTAGTGTCGGTTGACACCGATCTCGGACATTTTCCAAAATAATTCAGAAAAATTTCAAACAAAATTGTAGAAAATTCAAAATATTAGAAAATAGTTTGTGAAATAGAAACTAGTTCAATCTGGCTCTCAAGTTGGTCAAATCACTGCGTACTCCACATCGTATGTTACGCTGCCACGTATAACGACGGTTGAGGGTTACACTTCTACCCACCTAATAACAAAAGTTCGTCCACGAAATTTAAATATATACTTAGAATGCCACAGGTTATAATAATCAAGATCTTTATAATGTGATACCTGAGAGTCAGAGAATAGGTAAGGGTACTTCGCTCGAACTTCTTCCTCCAGCTCCCAGCTGGAATCTCCCGGGGAATTAGGATCCCAAGCTACTCGAACTAAAGAAATCACCTTGTTCTTAAGGACCTTCTCTCTACGATCAAGTATTGCCACCGGTTGAACTGCATAAGTTAAATCCGGTCTCAATTCTGAATAATCAAGGATATGCTTCTCATCAGGCACATATTTCTGAAGCTGAGACACATGAAACACATCATGTACTCCTTCCAAAGATGGAGGCAATGCCAGCTTATAAGTAACTGCACCAATTCGCTTCATGACTTCAAATGGCCCAATATATCTGGGACTCAGCTTCCCTTTACTTCCAAATCTGATAACTCCCCGAGTAGGTGATATTTTAAGAAATACATGATCTCCAATCACAAACTCTAAGGGTCCCCTTTTAGAATCTGCCCAGCTCCGCTGACGGTCCTGTGCAGCTTGGAGATACTTTCTGATCTGAGTTACTTTATCCACAGCTGAGTTATCAGTTCTGGACCAAGTAGTTTCCGTTCGCCAATGTTGTCCCAACACACGGGTGATCTACATTCCGTCCATATAGAGCCTCAAATGGTGACATCTGAATACTAGCCTAGTAACTGTTATTATATGAGAATTCAACTAAATGTAGGTGATCTTCCCAGGACCCCTTGAAATCCATAACACAGGCTCGTAGCATGTCTTCCAGAATTTGTATAACCCTTTCAGATTGTCCATCAGTCTGGGGGTGGTAAGCAGTGCTGAATTTCAACTTGCTTCCCAGACTAGTCTGCAGACTCTACCAGAAATGGGACAAAAATTTTGTGTCTCGATCTGACACAATACTCACTGGTACTCCATGTAATCTCACTATCTCCTGCATATATCATTCTGCCAAAATCTCAGTAAACTATCCCACTCTAAAAGGGAAAAAGTGAGCGCTCTTGGTCAGTCTGTCAACTATCACCCAAATAGCATTGTGACCTTTTGAACCTCTTGGCAGTGCAGTCACAAAATCTATCGTAATATGTTCCCACTTCCATTCAGGAATGGAAGTGGTTGCAATAAATCAGCGGTTCTATGGTGCTCTGCTTTTACTTGTTGGCAGATTAGGCATTTAGATATAAATCTAGCTATTTCTCTTTTCATCCCATGCCACCAAAAATGTTGCTTAAGATCCCGATACATCTTTGCTCCACCAGGATGAATATTATACGGAGAGTTATAAGCTTCTACCAATAACTCTTGTCTAACATCTCTTTTAGGCATACATAACCGTGCACCATATCTCAAAGAGCCATCTCCATGAAGAAGTAAATCAGTTCTCAATCCCGCTTCCACTGACCCCTGAATTTTTAGAGTTGCTTGTCACCTGCCTGAGTTATCTTGTCTATTAAAGATTACTGGAGTTATAGTGCCATACAATGAGCTACTGCTCCTGGTATAATAACTTCCAGGGTTAATCTTCTCATTTCATCAATCAACTTCTTTTGTTCAGTGAGAATTATAGCAGATGGTCTCCTACTTAGCGCATCAGGCACCACATTCACTCGTCCTGGGTGGTTTGAAGACTCAAATCATATTCTGCCATGAGTTCTAACCATCTTCTCTGTCTCATATTTAACTCTTTCTAAGTGAAATATATTTTAGACTTTTATGGTCCGTGACAATCTCCACTCGAGTCCCTAGTAAATAATGTCGCCAATCTTCAGGGCGAATATAACAGCCGCCAATTCTAAGTCATGAGTTGGGTAGTTCTGCTCATGATATTTGAGTTGTCTTGAGGCATAGGTCACCACTCTATCATGTTGCATAAGCACACAACCACCCCCCTGTCCTGATGCATCACTATGTATAACAAAATCACCCAACTGATCTGGAATAGTAAGAACCAGTGCAGTTGTCAACCTGTGCTTTAGTTCTATAAAAGCTGCCTCACAATCTTCTGTCCAATTAAAGTTCTCCCCTTTCTTGGTCAAATGTGTTAAGGGTTTTGCAATCTTTGAAAACTCTTTCACAAACTTTCTATAATATCCAGCTAAGCCCAAGAATTGTCTCACCTCTGTTACCGATTTAGGAGTTGGCCACTTTTCTACCGCTTCCACTTTCTTTGGATCCACTCCTATTCCTTGACCTGAAATAATATGTCCAAGGAAGTCGACACTTTCCAGTCAAAAGGCACATTTACTCAACTTCACATATAATTGTTTCTCTCTCAGCTTCTGCAGCACGATCCTCAAATGTGCTACATGTTCTCCCCGAGGTTTGGAATAAATAAGGATATCATCAATGAAAACTATTACAAACTTATCCAAATAAGGAGAAAACACTCTATTCATCAGATCCATGAAGACTATTGGGACATTGGTAAGTCCAAAAGGCATTACCAGGAACTCATAGTGTCCATATCTCGTGCAAAAAGCACTCTTTGGAATATCTGATGTTTTCACCTTCAATTGATGATAACCAGAACGAAGATCCAGTCAAAAAATATGGTTGTACCACAAAATTGATCAAATAAATTATCGATTCTGGGCAAGGGATACTTATTCTTGATAGTCACCTTGTTTAGCTCCCTGTAGTCAATACATAATCTTTGTGTCCCATCCTTCTTCTTTGCCAGTAATATTGGAGCTCCTCACGGTGAAGTACTTGGTCTAATAAAACTTTTATTCAGAAGATCTTGGATTTGCTTTTTCACCTCTGCCAACTCTATTGGCGCCATCCGATACGGTGTCTTAGAGATTGGGGCAGTACCCGAAAGCACATCAATCGTGAACTCAACTTCTCTATCTGGAGGCAATCCGGGCAAACCTTTAGGAAATACATCCAAGAATTCCCTCACTACTACAGGAGTTTTGATCTGACCCACATCTAAGGTGGCCAGGCTTTCCGTACACACTACATCCGGGTATGCAACCTGATCAAAAAGTGTGCCTTTACTAGAAAATTCGAATTCTGATAGATTGGGAAACTGAAACACTACACTCTTTCTCTGACAATCTATGACTGCATGCACCCGATTAAGCCAGTCCATACCCAATATAATATCGAAGTCACAGTTATCAATCAACAGGAAATTCGTGATAAACTCCCTGTCACAAATAACGATGGGACATTTTGGACACACCTTGTTACACGACACTGCCCCATTCCCCGTGCTAATAATCCAACCCCGATATATAGTGTCACAGGATATATTATGCTTACTAATGAACTTAGATGAAATAAAGCAATGAGTAGCACCGGAATCAATTAAAGCATATGCAGGAACAGAATGCACCAAAATAATACCTGTGACAACTTCTTTTGAGGCATCAGCTTGATCAATAGTAAGAGTATATACCTTGCCCTTCTTTCTAACTAGTATGGCTGATTGTCCCTTACCCCTATGGGCCTGCTGATACATCTGCTGTTGGGGAGGTAGAGGCTGTTTAGGCTGAAAGGGAAGCATAGGCCTTGACTGTCCGAACGTCGTAAGCTTTTGTTGACCAACTGAGGCTGAGATGCGATCCCTTGGAACTTGCCAACTGTGAGGACACTGACTAGCCCGATGTTCAGGCGATCCACAGACAAGGCACAAGTTCTTGGCCAATCTGCACTCATTTATGCTATGCCCCATCTTATGACGATATTTACATACAGCCATCTTAAGCTGAGGCATTGTAGCCATCTGTCGCTTTTGGGGTGTTGCACCAACTTTCCTGATCTGAGTTCCTCCAGAAATCTATCCAATCGGGCGCTTTATGCTACTAGTGGGTACCCTCCTCATCAATCTACTGAGCTGCTCTTGTTCCCTGGCAGCAGTTAATACCTCTGCAAAGGTCTTATATCTGAAGGATATGACATATCTTTGAAGTTTCAGATGCAATCTTTGTTGAAACCTTCTGGCCCGATTCTCCTCGGTAGGACTATATATGGGGCAAATCGACTGAGTTTGAAAAACTCAGCTGCATACTCATCAACTTTCTTCCCAGCCTGTTGGAGATTTATAAATTTCTGTTCCATCTCCGATTTGGCCGTGTCAGGAAAGAATTTGGCCAAGAATGCCTCTAAAAATGTCTTCCAAGAGATAGGTCCCGACAAATGGCTTTCTTCTGCAAGCCACCATATACGTGCTATTCCGGAAAGCTGAATTTTTACTACATCCACTCGATCAGCTTTCGGGACTCGGGCTGCTACCAATAAGTTCTCCGTGTCAATAAGCCACTGCTCAGCATCCAGATGGCTTTCCTCTCCTGAGAAAACTGCCGGATTGAGTCTCCTGAAGTCAGACACATTCCCCTGCCTGGCCTGACTTCCTGAAGCAACTATCTTGTCCAGAGCAACAGTAAGTCACTCACTCTGATGCTGCTGGGACTCCAACAATAATTTCATGAACTCCACTGACTCTGTAGGCCCGTCCTCAGTAACTCGCTGAGCCATCTGTGTAATACATACCAAATTAGCGTCGGGACTAAGATGAAATAATTCAGTTCCTAATTATGGACTTGTGGGCTCATGTCATGTATCTTGTTACTTATCAGCAGTATAATCTCTTGTACAAATCTACAGGTAAGAACTTGATTTGAATGGCTGGGGTCGCGTTTCGCAAACCATTCAATGCTAAATTCGAACCTAGGCTCTGATACCACTTAAACCATGTCACGCCCCACTACCCAAAATACACTACGTGACATGATCGGCGACGTGCACGCGTTGGGTATGACGTCCTTACGTATACATGTTAAGCCTACTGTAGACATGTACAAGTCTTCTTATAAGGTAAGAACACTGCTGATATGTTATATTACATGTAACAAGAGTACATAACACAATTCAATACAGTACCAAAAACATAGTACATCTGAGCCCATCAGCAAATTTATACAATAACTAGAACAAAAAATAAATGTACAACTATGAAACATACTGAAAGCCAAAAAGAGATGACAAGGTCACGAACTGTCCTACAGCTGCTCAGTCAAACCGTCTAGGTACTCCGCGTCCTCCTCTTAGGGTGTAACCACGGACTCTATATCTGGGCAGGCAAACCCAGGGTCTCAGATGTGACCGAGCAAGTGTACAAAGAAAAGATAAGAAAAATAAAGACTACCATGAAATATACATGCACATGGCTGAAACAAGACATGTAATAAGATGACAATAATCAAAATATCAGTGGAGTAACTTTTCACTATCTTGTCCATGAGTGTATACATGTGTGATATGAGACTTAACAATCGAGGAGCTCTGATCAGGTGAGTGTATCCCGTGCATACCTGGGACCACGGCCTTAAACGGACCCCTGGCTGCTGAGACCAGGGCCCTCCGTTAAGAGGGGAGCACGAAATAAGAAACGGGAGCTCATGGAGCTATATACAATAGGTAGGTAGCACACCATCCCCTACAGTGGGATTAACAATATGGATCCAGTACACCCACCCGATAAGATCTAGTCAATCATCCGGTCTCCTTATCCCCAAGTGATTTCATTTCAGGATGACAAGTGGTGGCATGATTTAATTGGAACAGGTGACAAAAACATAGGAAGCACGTGTCACGTCCTACGTACTATAGTCATGTAGATGAATGTGCATGTATAGAGCAAATAGCTGGCATAAATAATGTAATCAACTATATAATGTGTAACAGGAATTACTACCAGAAGTATCAGAGTAACTTGTAATGGGAGTTAGTAATAGAAATACATGCAGTTATCCCAGCTATCCCCATGTTAACATGCACACTCAAATATCCCAGTAGACCAAGTCCATGCTCCGATATACTACTCAACCCCTAAGATACAGGCTATTTATCTAGAATAATCATAATATCAGTAATCAAATATTCCAGTCAGCTAACATGACTCTACAAATGATTTATTTGGTGAAACAAGAAAACTGACAGTAAACACTTACCTTATAAGAGTATTTCTTGCAGTTCTGATCCCAACGGTACCAAGAACGCACGATTTCGACGTCAAATGACCAAGTTATAGTCTAAAGCACGACTTCAGGGTCCAGTTTATAAGATCTGAAGTGAGCCAGGGAGTTAAACAAAAATTTTCAGGGTTATAAATGTAAAAATGCAAATTTATACAAGATGTTGATGAAATTTACCTTTTTAATTAAAACGAGTTGTGGGTTTCGGGTTGCACATCGGGTCTAAATACAAACCCTTTATGGGTTTTCTTCTCTGTTCTCTCCTTTGAACAGCACAGCAGCAGCAGGCGCAAAAGAAGAAGAAGGAAAGAAGGAGATCGGCGTTTTGGTCGTGGCTGGAGGTGGCCGCGATGGTTGTACGACTGCGCGCGTGGTGGTGTAAAGTGACGGAGCTCCGGTGATGCTCTGGTGGTGTATAGAGAGGAAGAGAAGGAGAAATGGGAGGATGGTTGCGTGGTGGTTACGACGGAGAGCGGTGAAGAATGGAGGGGGTTGTGGTAGTGCCAGAGACTTAATAGGGTGGTTCCGGTGGTGACGCGGTGACCGGAGGTAGGTGGAGTAGGTGGTGGTATGGTGTGAGTTGATATAATGCAAGAGAGGAAGTGAGAGAGAGATGGGGGGAGTGGGTGGTTAGGTTTTAAGGGGGTGTTAGTGGTGCCATTGGGGTGCTGGTGTGGGTGGCATGGGGGTGTTGGTATGGGTGGCGTTGAGATGAGGAGGAGGAGGTGGTGGCGCAATTGAGGTGAATGGGGGGAGAGAGAGAGAGAAAGAAAACGAGAGAGAGTTGATATTATTGGGTTTAATGAAATTGGGGTTTTTAATGTGAATTATGTCTGTTATTAAGAAGAATGTAGAAAGCTAAAGAAAGTGTGAAGGTCAGTTAATTGGAATTATGTAGAGACGTACAGAAAAATTTGTATAGTCGATTAGATTATTAGGATTTGTTATAGGATTTTGTATATTTAAATAATTGGGTCAAAATTTGACTGGTTCCGAACAGTCCCCAAAAATTATGTAAAATAAAGAATATTAGTTTAAGACATAATGTGAAATCGGATTGTAAAAATTCAAGCCGGTTTGCCAATTAAAAATCTTGAAAGGATTAGTGATGCTAGGCGACGCCTGTTCGGTCTGATTTTGGACTAATTCAGAAAAATTGCCAAAAATACTTAAAAGTTGAAAATAAGATTTTAAAGACAAATACAAAAGTAGATTCTAAAAATTTTACCCCATTTGTGAATTAAAAATCCTTGGGTCAATTATTGGTGTCGGTTGACACTGATCTTGGACATTTTCCAAAATAATTCAGAAAATTTCAAACAAAATTGTAGAAAATTCAAAATATTAGAAAATAGTTTGTGAAATAGAAACTAGTTCAATCTGGCTCTCAGGTTGGTCAAATCACTGCGTACTCTCCATCGTATATTACGGTGCCACGTATAACGACGGCTGAGGGTTACAAGATATGATCTATACATATATAGAAAATATGAGTATACAAAATGAATTTTCATTAAAAATCATGTAGATCTCATAACTACCTCTATTTCATGCACATATTTTAAAGATATTCAATTAAGAATATACAAGGTACGGTCGCCCATCCAATTGGCCTTAGGTTGGTAGGAGTTTTCAAAAAATAAGATTTGAAAATATCAACATAGTTGAAAATCACTACCAAATTGAAGAATAATGAGACTAGTTTTATGATAATATGGAAAACTAGTACGAAATCTGTTAAGTAAGGAATAAAATATGAATATATCCATGAAACATGAAAATCACACGATCATCCTACTCAAATAGCAATAAAGCACATATAGGCTCATGAAACAAAATTATGAGTAAACACCAAACATAAAGTGTAAGAATCATTTAATCAATAAAATCATGAAAATAAGGCATTGAAGCTCAATTGAAATGAAATCATCAAAACAAAAAAATCTATTTTTATTAAAAACTAAAAAAGCTTCAAGGTATATGCATGTTTTGTCAAAACTAAAAGTATCTATACATATCCCAAACATAAATGAGTCCATATTATAATTTTGCATGAAGGCAAATGACTCTAGGATATACATGTATATCCATTAGTTTTAGACAAAATAAACATATCTGTAACGCCCCTATCCCGCAGGTACGGGGACGTTATGGCGACGTACATACGCGAGGTGTAAACACACTCACGAGTACGTTAAGCCTCAGTACAAGACAGGGTCTCCATATACACAAGAGTTTCCAGCAGGAAATAAGTACAAAAATACCTACAGAAAGAGGTTAGTGATCATAGCAGATAGGAAAATATGAGTAAATAAGATGACGGTAATAAATCACAAAGATACCTATGAATAGTCTCGATGAGGAATCTCCTATGTAACTCCAAGGCACTAGCTGACAATATGGTGACTCGGATCTCCAACCTGGGCACGTAAACCCAGGGTCGTCAGAAAGCGACCTAGTGAGTGGTAAAATGAAGGAGACAGGTAGTAATATATACAATAGTAATACAAACACGATACTAATATATAATACATGATGTTGTAATAGTGATACTATATAGAAATATATAGACATGTTATCTTTTAATATCATCACTACCTAGCCGGTTATCATCGGGTCATGTCTATGTCGTATCCAATGTATATCATAAGTGGTGACGTAATAGAAATGAACACGCTAGTGGTGACGTGATAGAAGTGAACATGTAGATGGACATATGCAATATAACTATAATACGGTGTTGTGCACATACAGTAATGAGGTCTGCAAGGTATACAGAAAACAGAATATATGCAATGCTGAGTCTACATATACAGAAACAGTATGCCACCACAGAAAGTGTAACATGTGCCGAGTAAAGTAACACAGTATACAGGTAACATGATAGCGGCTAAATGATCAGGTACAGTAACAAGTACAAAACAAGAGTATACATGTATCAGGTAAGTCATGATATTTATACAATAGTAGCAATCAGTACCACCTGGTATTATAATCACTCTCTTCCAGTGTCCCATACCACTGGCAGTTCATACTGGAGCCCGCACTCCAGTCGAACCCATCCGGACATGGCCTACGGGTACCATTATCCAAACGAGAGAGTAATCAAATAACAAGTGTTCCCGACGGCACTATTGTGTATACTATTTTATTATGTTACTTGAAAACTCATGATCGAGGGTTCTTATCGGGTAGGTGTATCCCGTGCATACCCGGGATCACGGCCTTAACAAACCCCTGGCTGCTGAGACCAGGGCCCTCCGCTAAGAGGGGAGCATGAATCAAGTAACAAGAGCTCATGGAGCAATTGGTAGGTAGCACTACCATCCCCTGCAGTGGGAGAACAATATGGATCCAGTACATCACCCGATAAGATCTAATCAACCGTCGAGTCTCCCCCATACCCCAGTTAACTTTATGATCTGATATGTCAAGTATACAATGTAACAAGAACAACTACTGTACATGATAAGGGTAACATGATAACTGGACCAGAGCTCTGTTGATAGCATAGAACAATATAACGAGAAATGGGAACAATATAACAGGAACAATATAACGGGAAACGGGAACAATATAATACGGGAACAATATAACGAGAATAATAGATGTGGGATTCCACACATCGCATATCAACAGCTCTCATGTCCAGTATCGGGAATATTCGTATCAGTAACAGGAAACAATCATATAACATGACTACGGTACCATGGAACAATAATACATGTAATAAGCACGGTGATCCATACGACAAAAAGATAGAAACAACACAGACATGTATAACTGTAATATGTACGCATGACAGAACTGTGTATGATGATCATGCTAATATGAAATGCAGTAGCCCGTGCAGTGATATGCCGAGAATCCATGTAACGAGGATAACAATACATTACATAACGGTATCGGTGGGTTATGCCTACGAAATAACAAGTGTGCCGTGTCATAGTATCTGTGTAACATGCACAGGTTATAACAGTGGTCAGTGTCTACTATCATGTACAGTGAACTACAGTATCCGTGTAGCCATAAGCATGCGTAGCATTAATATCTGTCGGAACAGTGGTCGACGGTGTCTTATAGTAACGGTGTCTAGCATGCATGTCTAGTACCAGTGTAATGTCATAGTGTATCTGTGGATCAGTATGCATGTAACGTGACTGTGATACAGTACATGTCATAAGAGTGTACACCCGCGTGTCAGTGGCTGTGCAGGTCATGACTGTATTCGAATTGTCTATGTCAGTAGACCTAGCAATATTCTAGGTCATTCCTATTCCAATGACTGTACGATTATGACCAGTGAATAATTAATAGTTACCAGATTTTATCCATAATCAATAATTAATAGGTCAATGTCACTAAACACAGTAAAATATAATTTATAAAAGAAAAACACTCACTAACTAGCCACGAGAAGGTAGCTCTCATTCCCATGATCGCAACGGATCCAGAATCGTCCAAATCGGAGTCCGGATGCTCCCGAGATCGCCCGAACGCTAAAAATAATACAAAGAGGTTTAATATGGAATAACTGAAAATATTCAGGGGGCTATTTGAAATTTTGCAGGGGCCTGAAAGTAATTTCTAATTTTTACAGGGGTTAAAAGGAAATATACCTTATTCGGTCGGGTTTGGGGTGCAAACGGGTTGGGTTTGGGTTAAACCCAAACCCATTGGGTTTTTCACCCAATAGAAGCAACAGCAGCAGCAGCCTTGAGCTGCTGCTGCCGCCCACGGGCGGCCGCTGCCGCCCGGCTGGCGCGGCTACCTCGCCGGCGCCGGCGCCACCCCGGCGCCGCTCCGGCGCCCGTGGCTGCCGGAGGTCCCATCCGCAAGAGAGAGAGGGAGAGAAATAGAGGGTGGGGGCTGGCGCCCCCCCACCACCAGCGCCGCCGGCCTGGCCTGGCCGCTGGCAACGGCCAGGCCGCCGCCCGTGGCCTGCAAAGAGAGAAGAAGAGAGAGGGGACTGGCTGTGAGAGAGAGAGAGAATAGAAAAGAGAGAGAGAGGAGAGAGGTTAGAGAGAGAGAGAGTTTGGAGAGAGAGAGTGTGTGGGAGAGTGAGAGAGAGAATAGAGGAGAGAGAGAGGAGGAGGGATTTAAAAGAGGGGGAAAGTCGGTGGAAAGAATGGCGGTGGGAAGTCGCTGGAAGAGGGAAGAAGAAAAGAAAAGAAAAGAAAAGATTAAAAAAATTAATATTTTATTATTATTAAATTGGCCCGATATTCGACTCGCTCCGAACGGTGCCCAAAAATTACAGAAAATAGAAAATATTATCTTGAGATGTAATATGAAAACGGTTTGAAGAAATTCTATCCGGTTTGCACATTAAAAATCCTGGAGTGTCTTGCCAATACCGGGCGACACCAGTTTGGCTGGATTTTCGATAAATTCGGAAAAATCTCCAAAAATATCCTAAGGTAAATAATAAGATTCTAAGACACCTGGTGAAAGCGGATTCTCAAAATACAACTCTGTTTGTGAAATAAAAATCGTAAGGCCGGTTATCGGTATAGGTCGACACTGACTACGGAGATTTTCCAAAATATTCCAGAAAAATTCCAAAAAATTCTAAAAAATCTAAAATATTAGAAAATAATTTGTGAAACTGAAATCAGCTCAATCGGACTACTACGGAGGTCAAATCAATTTTGTACATCGTATCGCGTACAGATACTGTGATACGTACATCAGGGAGCAGGGGGTTACAATATCCATGAAGCTAAATATATTTTTATGAAAAACATGTACAAAAATAGGGAATATAAGTTAAGATGCAAGGATCATCAAAATAAGGTTATACAAGTACATTTATTGAGTACAAATGAGCAATAATGTACAAACACGTGATAATCAAATGTGGTTCACTAGTTGTATAAGTATATAATAAAAGTTACATTTAAATATGTAATCAAAACATGAAGTGCAATACATAGACAAATAAAATCATTAGGTTAAATACACGTGTTTTAGAACTAGGATATACACAATAGCTAAATTAAAGTGAGAACTAAAAATATAAGTCCATATAAATATGAGTGTATCTCAAATACTATCTATGTATATGACATATCTAGTAACATTGTATTTAACATAATGAACACTAAAACCAAAACATGCTAAAAATATCAATAATTAAGCATGTAAAGTAAAATAGGAGTTAAAGATATATACCAAAATCAATAAACCAATTTCTAGGTCTCCAAACCATGGTGGTCTTTCCACAAAACTTTCCTTGAAAGTGATGTATTCATAAATATGATCTTTTAATTCGAAATGCATCCACCATCAAGGCACCAATACTCTCACGTCAAGTGAGAGCTCACTGAAATCACCTAGAGGGGGGAATAGGTGATGGCTATACTAAGTGACAAATAATGCAGATTAAAACTAATTAACAATAAACAATAACAATATTAAAACTTGCAAGGAAGTAAACAGATAATAGTGCAAGTAAAGGAGAGAGAGTTTAGAGATAAGTAGACAATCGCAAACACGAGAATATGTTTCGAGGTTCGAGCCACTGCTCTACGTCCCCGCCTTCAACACGATGAAGGATTTCCACTATACTTGATCCCACCGGATCGTCAAATACAAGTTCTCACTAGAACTCTTCGGACACACTTGTCCTCTCTCACGGTGCCGCAACACCGACTAGGAGCTCACTAGCTCGCCTGAGGCCGCAACCTCTACAACTTCTCAATATGAAGAAAAAGGTGATCAACATTTGACCACAAATAATGGCTCACTTGCACAACCCTACAGCCAAGATGAGGAGATGAAACTTTTGGGATTGTGTAGTGTACAAATCTAGAAGAGAAGTAGAGGAAGGCTTCAAGCTAAAAGGATTGAAAATTTGGCTCAATGAAAGCTTTTTACTAAAAGGATAAACTTTTGAAAATTTTTGATCTTAATCTTGTAAATCTTGTATTTTAGTTATAGAACACTCCCGCTATTTATAGGGGATGAAAACTAGGTTAAAAAGGCCAAGAGATTCGTTGGGGGAGATCCCAACAAAATCAAATCAGAAAAATAGCTGTTGGAATCTGTCAGCAGATTCTGACTGCTGTCGGTCGACCGGGCCGGTCGACCGCCAACGGTCAGATTTTCGACCGTTAAGAAAGCGGTCGACCGGGACGGTCGACCGAAGTCCCAAACAGAGAGTGAGTTCTCTCTGTCGGTCAACCGGTCCGGTTGACCGAGAAAAAACAGAGAGCACTGCTCTTGCTCTCGGTTGACCAGTCGGTCGACCGATGTGCCATAATGGTGCATGTCGGTCGATCGCCCAGTCGACCAACAGAGCAGTTCTGCTCTGCCAGCGGTCGATCGTGCGGTCGACCGGACTAGACAAAAGTCAGGTTCTTGAAAGGGATTTTTGAAGATAAAAATTTTGATAAAAATTCTTTAGATAGGTATATACAAAATAGAGTTCTAGGGCTTATAAAGACCAGGGTGTGATCATAGATCAACACCAAAATGATTTGAACTTTATTTTGTTAATAATTCTTTTTCTAAACAAAAACGGTTTTTCCAAAAACTTGTTTTTCAAAAAACTGATTTTTTCAAAACTTTATTTTTTCGAAACTTGGTAAGAAATTTTGTAATAAAATTTTGTTTGTAAGCATGAAGCAATATCAAATGTGTGTGTGTGACAATCCCAAAGTTATCAACTTCTATCATCTCGGTCTTGACAAAATAGACTATAAATCCTAACTAAAATGGAAAATGTAAAAATACAAATCTTGTAGTAGTCTTCTCAACTTGTTTGATCCTGGAGCTCTTCTATTGTGCTGGGCTCTGGGATCCAAATCTTTATGGCTTCCAAATATATGAGTCTTGTATTGGAGCCGTCAATCAACCTATGATTTTTACCTGAAACTCATTTAAACAAACTTATTAAAACATAAGTACATATGGTTTGTTATCATCAAAACTTCGGGCTAATGGCCTTTGGGCCAACAATCTCCCCCTTTTTGATGATGACAAAACATATAGAGTTATTACAAATATTTTGGGTGGATACTTTAAGTGAAGCTCCCCCTTAACACATGTATATAAAATAATCTGATAAAGAGATGTACGTGCATAACACATGCATATATAGGATATGAAAATGACACATATGCCAACCATCCATGCATACCAAGATACAGAAATACAAAAGTGTATGCATACATGGTTACCTCCATCCATCCATAAATACCTCCATCCTCCAAACAAGATGATTGGGTCAATAATAGAATAAACACAAGATATAACCAATCACATATACCACATGGAGATAAGAAAAATAACTGCCATATCATACTGAAAAAAAAGATCACATGTCCACAAATATCCATACAAGACAGGAGGTTCATGCCAACCTCAAAACTAACACACGTCCACATGTCCACAAATAATATACCAACACACAGAATATGTCCAAATACATGCATATAAAAAACAATCCAAAAGAACATAGAAAATAAACACAGAAATAACTCTAACTCAAATAACTCTAACTCCCCAAATATCTCTCCCCCTTTTTGACATCATCAAAAGGGGTCAAGGCTGTCGAAAATTAGTATCCTTCGAGGAAACAGGTCGCGGAGGTGTAGTAGGAGGAGGAGCCCATGCAGCGAACGGAGGGTCGGAAGCAGGAAGAGGCTGAGCACGACCCTGAGGAGTAGGAGCCGACCAATCAAATCTGTTGTAGATATCTCCTATACAGGTTTGTATGAAGCGCATGGAGTCACATATATAGTTGAGGTCGTTGTCCAGTCGGTGCTCCAGCCGCTGATAGGATGCGGTGATCTCAGCTAAAATCGCCTGGTAGTGCGCAGTCATCTCAGCAGAGATCTCCTGGCGATGCTTCCGAAGCTGAGTGGATAAGGCAAGATAGGGGTCGAAAGGAGCAGAAGAGGATCCAGGCACAGCAGGAAAGAAAGGCTGTGGCTGAGGAGCAGGAGGACGCTTCCGAGCACGCATCCTCTTAAGGAGAGTACTGTTAATATCTACTGACGATTCATAGGACTATTCAGAGGACAGATCAAATTTTAACTGCTTTAATAAACGGGTGATGAGCATCCCAAACGGCAAGTGCCGGTTTAGGACTAGAAGATGATCAGAAAGCATGTGATTGGTAGTGAAAAGTGCATTTTTATCATCATATTTACCATCACATTTTCATATTTATTCATTTAATTCTGCACATTTATTAATAATTTGTAATTTATTGTGTGCAGGCCTCGAATTGTTATTTTAGCAATAAATAAAGCCTAAAGAGCCCAAAGCCCAGATCCAAGCCCATGTTTGAAGCCCAGGTGAAAAAGCGCAAATACAAAGAGTCAAAATGCAAATACAAGGGCTAAAAGTTGCAAATATCAGAAATTAGGGAAGGATAGACTTCTATCTAACCCTAAACACATGCAGGATGAGGATAAAAGGCCAAGATAAGAAGAAAATTCGTGAGAAGAAGATTTGAAGAAATCTGGATTAAGAGTAACTTGATTACCAAGTTATCTCGAAAATCCAGATTAAAAGGCCAGGATCAAACTTCCAGAAGCAGAAGCCCACAGGGACGGACCAGGAGAGGCCACGCTCTTTGGCGCGTGCCAGCAGCCACTAAACTGCCGCGGAGGCGCGGCAAAAGCCGCGCATCCGCGGCAATATGGATAGAGATGGCTACCAATTTTCGTGGGCAGTTTCTTCCGGGACTTTGTAGCCTTCTGCACCTATAAATATCACCTGCAGTGCAACGTAAACAGCGTCCAGCGTCCAGAGAAGAGCCAAGGGCCAAAATTAGGGTTTCTTCTAGGTTTTCTTTTGTAAATTAGGGTTTCTTTTCTTTTTATTTTCAAGAGAGAGAGAGAGGATTATATTGAGCGTGACACCGATGTATCTTCTTTTCTCTGCATTTGATTAAAGCAATAAAGGTAATTACTTTTCTTTTTGTTCTTTATTCTTATGTGTTATTTTTATTTTGTTTTTCTTTTCTTTTTCTCTGTGATCTTGTGGTTGTTGATGAACATGCAAGTGGATTCCATAAGCACGTATAACTAAGCTCTGTGAGAACCAGCGATAGTTCATGAAGACGTCTCCTCCAAGCTACGCATCACTTCGTACTTGAGTATGCTTGACGATATAATGTGCACAGGGATTGAGATCGATCTTATGATCTATTCGTGGAACGCCTCCTAAGCAAGGTAGAACATGTAAGGTTTTCACGTTCTTTCTTCAACCAATCTCAAGTAAGTTTTCTTTTCTTTTTGTTTCTTTTCTTTTCTTTTTTGTAGATTAAATCCACATCTTCCACAATTCTTTTCTTCCATCCATTGTAAATACCACCCATTGTAAATACCACCATTTAACTAATAAAAATAAAAGCTTTAGAGTATAACTTGCTTAACGCTTCCATCGCAGTCCCTCCTTGAGGATCACGACCCGCATAGCCCTGCTACCGCGGATTAGAACTGATTCCTCGCACGATCTATTCTTAATCTAATATTCTAATTTTTGTGTGCAGAAAAAATCAGTCAACAAATTGGCGCCGTTGCCGGGGAGGGACGGTAAGTTATCTCTAAAACAAAAAAATTTAATTTTTAACTAATTCTTTATTCTTTTCTGTTTGCAGGTTTGGAGAACAGGAAACAGAAAACAGCAGCTGCAGTGGACATATAGCTGCCCTGTGCCTCTGCCCTCGAAGGAAGAGCACAGGAGCCCACTGTTTTGCCGCGGATCCGCGGCCAAAGCCGCGGAAACGCGGCAACAGTAAAGGACTACTAACTGCAATTTCTTCAGGATGCTGCAAAGTTTAAATACTGTTTAATTCTCTGTTTATCTTGTTCTGTGACACACCTGTAAACTGCTAATTAATTCAACAGTAAAAAGATTGTTGTTAAAGATAAAAATTGATTAGACGTTTGCATATTAGGCACGTGTCTTTTCAATTACTTTAATTTACTGTTGAAGAGTGCTGGCGACAAGGTACGTTTGCATAGCATATAGATTAGGAAATACTCTTGGTTGTTTACTGCTTTCTTGAGTGATTACTTTTCTACAGCTTTACACGTACACTAATTCATCTTAAGGGCATAACCCATTAACAAGATAAGGTGGGGATTTCATCACCCTTCCTTAGCCCAAAAATCATATCCCAAGCACTCACTAACCCAAGCCTAACTAAAAAAGAGTAGACGTTGGCCCTAGGGACATCTCGGACTCATAGGAGATTATCCTAAGGGGGAACGGTGTTGGAAGTTGACTCCTGCCAAATCAGTGTCTAGGAAGGGGATTGAGGGCCGAAAGCCCGAAGTGTGGTGGTTATTTAATTAAGGAACGTCTTTGACGGAAAACCTCCCACCACTCTTGCCCCGACCTGGCTGATTAACTTGTGGTCAAAGTCTACACCCTACCTCCCGTGGACGGTCTAACCAGTTAGGAGTCGTCTAGGTCATAGGTCTACCCTAACTTAGGTTAGAATTTTTCTTTTTTTTGTTTGTTTATTTATTTGTTGTGTTTGTGTTGGTGTGATATGGCATATAAGAATAATTCCAATTTTAATCCATATTACACCCCTAACTATTATTCGGATATTACCAACCCGGCATACCCTAACTTTGACCAATCTAGTGTGCCGGAATGGTCTTATCCGAATGAATATAACCCACACCCCCCATCTTATGACTATAATTTCCATAATAATTTCAACTCGTCACAGAGTTCATGGGGTTTCGAGTCCCCCGAGTCTAATTCTCAACCAAATTTTCCTCCATATCCATCTAGTCCACATTCTTCCCAAGATTCATACTCAGATCCACCCATTCAGAATAGAAATCCATCTATCTTGGAAATGATGAGTATAAATAAGTCCAAGCAAAATTCACCATCAATTTTAGACATGATGATACGTGAGTCCACCGACTCACAACTTTATCAAGATTACCTTTCCTATTTTCAACAAGAAGCACCTATCGAATATGAAGGGATGCTAGCTGCCATGACCGAGGCTAAATTAGCCCGTGATCATGATATTGATTTGATGGTTCAATGCTTACGTTCTAACCGTCCGGCTGATTCTGATATCGCTGACCACTCTTTTAAAGCAGACGAACTAAGTTGCTTTGGACAACAAGATTCTAATTCAGTACCATCATGTGAACTTGCCGAAACTTCAAATTCTGATAACTTGGCAAGTTTTCCCTTTCCCGAATTAGAACTTGAACATGACCTTGATTCTCACAATCTCTTTACTTCTGAAACTGATTGTACAATTCTGACGGAAGATGTTGACCTTAGTTTTGAAGAATTGTATGGCGATGAGCTAGAATTCCTTAATATTGGAAGTAAAGAGATATCATCCATATTAGGTCACATTACATTGTGGGAAGAAGATTGTGGACTTGAGTTTCAATTTCTTGACTTGGACCCAATTCTTGAACCTAGCCCGACTCCTGAGCCCTTACTTGATTTGAGCATTTTTCCTGAGTCGGTATTCGTTCCCGCACCTATAATGTCCAAGTCAATAATTCCATCCTTTCATACTCCATTTTGGGACAAGGAGGTTGAGACAATTAACTCTGAAATATATTATGAAATTTGGAAATTTGATGGGGTGAAAATACTAAAAATTGATTATACATATATTTTAGTGGGTCATGTAAGGAAAGTTTCTGGTGGGTTTCACCAACTACTACATTATCTTGATAGCAACGCTTGGCCCAATTAGACCACCACCGGAACCACCCCCTAAGGTAATTTTCTGCCTTCCCTTGTTCTGTTTCATGCATACATGCGTACATTCATACATTGAGGACAATGCATGAGATAAGTGTGGGGGTGGGTTTTACTAACATACTAACATAGGTAAAAACTAAAAAAAAAAAAATTGTTATAAAAAGGAAGTATTTTGACTTATTTTTTGAAAGAAATCTAAGTTAGTTTTAAGGATTAGGAAAATCACGATTAGGATTTCTAAAAACTTGGTCAAAATAAATAAATTGTTTAATTTTTAGGTATAGGAGAGAAATTGAATAAATAATTAGTCTTGATTTTTACCTTAATGAAATATGCATACCAAATGCATATCTAGGATTCTAAGACAAAGACCTTGTGCCTCATATAAAAAAAAAAGAAAAAAAATAAAAGAAAAAAAAAATCACCAATTAAGCTGATACATGTGCCTCAAGAAGCATAAGTATTCATGCCTAAAGGTGAGTAAATAAAATAAAGTCCTTAGTTTTGGGGCCTAGTTCACTCGAATTTGAGTCCGCGGGGTGTTTTCTCACTTGGTGCCCTAAAGCCAACCGGTTTGGGAGTCATCGACTTTAAGTTCGTTACATGGGTGGATTAGAAAGCCTAAGAAAACTAAGAAACATAATATATGTATTAACACATCTAATAATCAATTAGTTAGGTATGAGGGCCTCAAGAAGCCTTGATACTTATACGAAAGAAAATTAGATGAGCTATACATGCCAAAAAAAAATATATATATATATATATATTAACACATCTAATAGTCAATTAGTTAGGTATGAGGGCCTCAAGAAGCCTTGATACTTACACGAAAGAAAATTAGATGATGTTATAAAAATAATAATGAGGCATGAGAGTCCAAGTTAAGGAATTCCTACATTCACAAGGGTGCGTATGACTTTTGGTAACGAAAAAGACTATATTAGAAATTCAATTTTAATCCTTACCTAAAATGAATAACAATTTACTTTATAAAGACTAGGTTTGAAGAATGAATAAAAATGATAATCCTAAAACTTATAGACTACTTAGTCTCTTCAATAATAATTCAAATATTTTCCTTTTTATGGATTTTGTGGGTGCAATCCGCTGAAAACCCTCACGAGACAACACTCGTCCTCTAGGGTAACCTAGAGGTTTAACGGCTTGTTGCACGTGCTAAGTGCAATCGTGATTCTTACGAAAGTGAGTTAGGTTAGATTAACTTTTCATTTCTTTTTCTTTGTTTTTACTCGAGGACGAGCAAAAAGATAAGTGTGGGGGTGTGATTGGTAGTGAAAAGTGCATTTTTATCATCATATTTACCATCACATTTTCATATTTATTCATTTAATTCTGCACATTTATTAATAATTTGTAATTTATTGTGTGCAGGCCTCGAATTGTTATTTTAGCAATAAATAAAGCCTAAAGAGCCAAAAGCCCAGATCCAAGCCCATGTTTGAAGCCCAGGTGAAAAAGCGCAAATACAAAGAGTCAAAATGCAAATACAAGGGCTAAAAGTTGCAAATATCAGAAATTAGGGAAGGATAGACTTCTATCTAACCCTAAACACATGCAGGATGAGGAAAAAGGCCAAGATAAGAAGAAAATTCGTGAGAAGAAGATTTGAAGAAATCTGGATTAAGAGTAACTTGATTACCAAGTTATCTCGAAAATCCAGATTAAAAGGCCAGGATCAAACTTCCAGAAGCAGAAGCCCACAGGGACGGACCAGGAGAGGCCACGCGCCAAAGCGCGTGGCCAGCAGCCACTAAACTGCCGCGGAGGCGCGGCAAAAGCCGCGCATCCGCGGCAATATGGATAAAGATGGCTACCAATTTTCGTGGGCAGTTTCTTCTGGGACTCTGTAGCCTTCTGCACCTATAAATATCACCTGCAGTGCAACGTAAACAGCGTCCAGCGTCCAGAGAAGAGCCAAGGGCCAAAATTAGGGTTTCTTCTAGGTTTTCTTTTGTAAATTAGGGTTTCTTTTCTTTTTATTTTCAAGAGAGAGAGAGAGGATTATATTGAGCGTGACACCGATGTATCTTCTTTTCTCTGCATTTGATTAAAGCAATAAAGGTAATTACTTTTCTTTTTGTTCTTTATTCTTATGTGTTATTTTTATTTTGTTTTTCTTTTCTTTTTCTCTGTGATCTTGTGGTTGTTGATGAACATGCAAGTGGATTCCATAAGCACGTATAACTAAGCTCTGTGAGAACCAGCGATAGTTCATGAAGACGTCTCCTCCAAGCTACGCATCACTTCGTACTTGAGTATGCTTGACGATATAATGTGCACAGGGATTGAGATCGATCTTATGATCTATTCGTGGAACGCCTCCTAAGCAAGGTAGAACATGTAAGGTTTTCACGTTCTTTCTTCAACCAATCTCAAGTAAGTTTTCTTTTCTTTTTGTTTCTTTTCTTTTCTTTTTTGTAGATTAAATCCACATCTTCCACAATTCTTTTCTTCCATCCATTGTAAATACCACCCATTGTAAATACCACCATTTAACTAATAAAAATAAAAGCTTTAGAGTATAACTTGCTTAACGCTTCCATCGCAGTCCCTCCTTGAGGATCACGACCCGCATAGCCCTGCTACCGCGGATTAGAACTGATTCCTCGCACGATCTATTCTTAATCTAATATTCTAATTTTTGTGTGCAGGAAAAATCAGTCAACAGCATGCAATCGACGATGAGCTTAGGAATGTTAATTCTAATGCCTTTCAGAAGGCAATAGATAATAAGAGGAGCAGAACCCCTAGCATGACTATACTCTCCTGATTTTGGCAGGAGATTATAGAACACGATCTTAGCCAAGACCTGGGCAGTGAGAGTATAATACTTCACCTCCTCGTTCCTAACTAAGCCAGGGTTGTCATCATCATGAAGCAGGGTAGATGCAGTCTGGGCAGACTCACCATCAGGATATTCAAAATCATGTAAATCGAAGTTATAAATGTCTACCCCCTCACAGGAGAGGTGTAGGAGATGTGCAAATTGTTGAAGAGAGATGTCTATATCTCTGCCCAAGACTCTGAATTTGATATGATTATGTGAAAATAAAAGATTGGAATAAACGTAGCGCACCAGTTCAGGATAAATATTTTTCTTAATGGTGACAAATTCTTCTAATGAACTGGATCTTAAAATATTGGCAAGGTTGAGGTGCTCAAATCACCAAGCACTACAGTCCTACCAGATATAACATTTTTTGCACAAATTAAGGAGTACCGATGTGATGCATTTGGTGAAACAAAAGGTTGGTGGATGATTCGGGGGTTTTCCCCTTTTCAGAACGGTTTCTTTTAGACATGGATGATGTATAAGCAAGATTAGGCACAAATAAGGCACGATCTAAACAATAGAACCAAGAATTACCTAGAGGTAACAAGAAAATAAGAGATTTAGGGAAAAGAAAGATATACCTGAAAATCAAGTGAGATTTTCAAATTCGGGTCAAGATCTGAAGCCTGAAACAATTTTCCCAAATTTTTGTGGATGATTTTGAGGAAATAGAGAGAGCGAAAAGAGTTAGAATAGGTTTAGGGTTGAGAGATTGGGGAAAGAGAGAGTTGGAGGCGGTGAGAATGAGAGAAAAGAAAGATTGGGGGTTAGGGTTCTTATATACAAACGGGTAAAATGACAGCATACCCGACTTCCGATCGACCGGGCCGGTCGACCGGTGGAAACCGAGAGCAAACTCGGTTTCAGTCGGTTGACCGGCTACGGGCAGAAAACAAAATTCTTATTCCAGGCTATATCGGTCGACTGGGTCGGTCGACCGGGCCTATGCCAGGCCATATCGGTCGACCGACCGTCAACCGTATAGGCTGAAAAACAGAAAATAAATAGTTTTTAAAATAGGGTTTTTTAATCTAATTTTCTTTTAATCAAACAAATATTTCTCTTAACGAGAATGTTAAAATTACTACTTGGCATGAAAAACACAATAAAAATTTTATTTTATTCACTTATTAATTTTATTATCAATAAATTTTTATTTAGAAAACTGTTTTTACATTTAGGGTTTTTAATTTTATTTTCTTTTAACCAAAAAAAAGTATATCTTTATTGTAAAATCATAAAAAATGATATTGAAACAATTTAAATCCTTCTTGGCATGAAAACCAAAAAAAATTTATATTCATTTTTATTGATTATTATTCATATTTATATCTCCATATATTTTTATTAAGCGATAAATAAGAGATTTTGAAGCCGAATACCCCGTTAAGGGTTCTGAACTTTTTCTCGACATTCCTCTAGATAAGAGTTGAGGCGCGCAATTATCATCTCTATTTATTAGCTCAATTTGGTTAAATAAATCTTTATTTGACAATATCATTATAACAAAATCTTGATATATGGACAAATAACATATGGCAAAGAAACATGAATATATTCACAATCATGGCAAGATACAAACAAATGGATATGCAAGTTTACATATGTAAGGCACATTATCACGAAAATGCAACTAGCAATCCTATGCGTATAAAAAGAAATTTTTATGTGGAGAAGTTACCAAACTATAGGTATTCTCCAAAATGGTGCCTCTTCGATAGTGATGCAAGCGACGATGTGTTCGTTGAGCGTTGATGCATCCACCACCCGTCACCATCTCCCCCTAAGTCTTGGAGGAGGACGACCCACCTGCATCAATGAAATTTGGTGCGTCTTTTGGTACCCAAATCTTTTTGGGTCCCATAGGGTTAGTATTTTCTCGAACCCAAATATTTTTATTTAACAATTTTAGCTTAGCATAACAAAACTTTTCTAAATGGCCTTTGCGGTCACAATGAGCACAAGTATAATTCTACCATACATAAATGCATGCTTGTGCGTGTGTGCATGTTTGTGTGTGTTAGATGCATGGTGATGAGTATGTTTCCCTTGGGATATTCCTTTAGGACACCTAGAAGCAAATTTAGTCATGTCAAAAGTACATTTCTTTAAAGTTGTATCCAAACTTCAATACGTTTTTGGATCTCTAAAAATTCATTTTTATTGCAAGTAGAAATAAGGTTTTTTCCTTTACAAGATGTTTTGTATTTTTCAAAATCCTTTTTCATTTTCTCAAAAGAATTTGATAATTCATTTTTCTCTTTTAAAACAAGCTCAAATTTATTCTTTAGAGAATCATTTTCCTTTTTTAATTTTTTATTTTGAGCAAGTGATATTTCATACCTACTTTGTAATTCTTCAAAAAAAATGAGCAAGTTCATCCATGGTTAAGTCTTCATCATCTAAAGAGTCTTCTAGACATACCTTAGAAGCATCATCACCATGTGCCATGAAGCACATGTGAGCGGCGTCGATCTCCTCTTCGGATTCCGACTCCGAGTCATCCCACGTGGCTACCATCGCCTTTTTCTTCTTTTGCCCGTTCTTGGAGGTAGTAGCTTGTAGAGAGGGGCAATCGGCAATTAGGTGTCCCGTCTTCTTGCAATGAAAACATGGACCTGGTTCCTCTCTCTTCTTTTCAAATCTTCCTTAAGGTCTCCCTCTTCAGAAGTTGCTTTATCTACCTTTCTTATAGAACATTTTGCCCACCTTCCTTATGAGCATGGCAAAGTCTTCGTCATAGTCTTCCGATGAATCCTCTTCATCATAGGTGGATGGAACGGCCTTGAAAGCAGGGGCTTTCTTCTTTGGTGACTCCCTTTCTTCTCTTACCTTTATCTCCATCTCATAGGTTTTGAGATTGCCGATGAAGCCGGAGAAGTCCATCTCCTCCCTATCATTTAGCTCTTTGAGGGTGGTTGCCTTAACTTCCCACGACTTGGGAAGAGCTCTAATGACCTTCCGGATCTTTTGGTCATTATCGATCTTGTCACCTAAAGAAGATAGAGCATTAGTAATCTTAGTAAAACGGTGAGCATATCATCTATGCCTTCATTATCAAGCATATAAAAATTCTCATATTGAGAATGGAGCAAGTCAATTTTAGATCTCTTGACTTGCGACGTCCCGTCATGAGTAACAATAAGCACATTCTAAACTTTAAAAGCAGATTTGCAATTTATGATGCGGGAAAGATCATCTTCATTTAATGCTTGAGTGAGGGCATATTGGGCTCTAGCATTGGCCTCATAGTCCTTAGAGGTTTCTTCTTCGAACCATGTTTCTCATCAGTGAGAGGTTCAATAAATTCTTTGGTGATGGACTTGGCAACTCTAACTCCTAGGGATTTTAGGAATAGGTTCATTTTGACCTTCTAAATGGGGAAGTTCAACCCATCAAATTTGGGTGGGGACTTGATGCTAGAAAAGTCAACTGATGCCATGAATATGAGTATAATGCACAACAAATAATAAATGCAACAAATAGATATAGCCAATAATGAGGATCTCCCTAAGGTGGTTAAACCAAATTCTAGGGTTAGGCTCTGATACCAATTGAAATCACCTAGAGGGAGGGTGAATAGGTGATGGCTATACTAAGTGACAAATAATGCGGACTAAAACTAATTAACAATAAACAATAACAATATTAAAACTTGCAAGGAAGTAAACAAATAATAGTGCAAGTAAAGGAGAGAAAGAGAGTTTAGAGATAAGTGGACAATCGCAAACACGAGAATATGTTTCGAGGTTCGAGGCACTGCTCTACGTCCCTGCCTTTAACACGATGAAGGATTTCCACTATGCTTGATCCCGTTGGATCGTCAAATATAAGTTCTCACTAGAACTCTTCGGACACACTTGTCCTCTCTCACGGTGCCGCAACACCGACTAGGAGCTCACTAGCTCGCCTGAGGCCGCAACCTCTACAACTTCTCAATATGAAGAAAAAGGTGATCAACACTTGACCACAAATAATGGCTCACTTGCATAACCCTACAACCAAGATGAGGAGATGAAACTTTTGGGATTGTGTAGTGCACAAATCTAGAAGAGAAGCAGAGGAAGGCTTCAAGCTAAAAGGATTGGAAATTTGGCTCAATGAAAGCTTTTTGCTAAAAAGCAAAACTTTTGAAAACTTTTGATCTTAATCTTGTAAATCTTGTATTTTAGTTGTAGAACACTCCCTTTATTTATAGGGGATGAAAACTGGGTTAAAAAGGCCAAGAGATTCATTGGGGCAGATCCCAACAAAAATCAAATCAGAAAAATAGCTGTTGGAATCTGTCAGCAGATTCTGACTGCTGTCGGTCGACCGGGCCGGTCGACCGCCAACGGTCGGATTTCGACCGTTGGGAAAGCGGTCGACCGGGACGGTTGACCGAAGTCCCAAACAGAGAGTGAGTTCTTTCTGTCGGTCGACCGGTCCGGTCGACCGAGAAAAAACAGAGAGCACTGCTCTTGCTCTCGGTCGACCGGTCAGTCGACCGATGTGCACAATGGTACATGTCGGTTGACCGCCCGGTTGACCGACAGAGCAGTCCTGCTCTGCCAGCGGTGACCGTGCGGTCGACCGAGCTAGGCCAAAAGTCAGGTTCTTGAAAGGGCTTTTTGAAGATAAAAATTTTGATAAAAATTCTTTAGATGGGTATATACAAAATAGAGTTCTAGGGCTTATAAAGACCAAGGTGTGATCATAGATCAACATCAAAATGATTTGAATTTTATTTTATTAAAAATTCTTTTTCTAAACAAAAATGGTTTTTCCAAAAACTTGTTTTTCCAAAAACCAATTTTTCCAAAACTTTGTTTTTTCAAAACTTGGTAAGAAATTTTGTAATAAAATTTTATTTGTAAGCATGAAACAATATCAAATGTGTGTGTGTGACAATCCAAAGTTATCAACCTCTATCATCTCGGTCTTGACAAAATAGACTATAAATCCTAACTAAAATGGAAAATGTAAAAATACAAATCTTGTAGTAGTCTTCTCAACTTGTTTGATCCTGGAGCTCTTCTATTGTGCTGGGCTCTGGGATCCAAATCTTCGCGGCTTCCATATGTGTGAGTCTTGTGTTGGAGCCGTCAATCAACCTATGATTTTTACCTGAAACTCATTTAAACAAACTTATTAAAATATAATTACATATGGTTTGTTATCATCAAAACTTCAGGCTAATGGCCATTGGGCCAACACTCACACCTACATTAAATAAAATGGGAGTAGCTTTTGGTACTCACACTTTCTTAGTCCATAAGGGTTAGCATCTTTTCTAACCTAAACAAACTTATTTGTAAAATTCAAATTATTAATCCTATCATAACAAAATTTTGCAAGGTGGCCCGTACATCCACAATGTGTACAAGTGTACACATGAGTATACATAGAGTCATGTGTGTGAGCATGATGAGCATGTGTATCCGTGTTTTGTGTGCATGAATATGCGGAGCATGTTTCTTATGAAAAATGGATTCCAATCTCTTGTGCTTCATGGCACAATGGCTCAAGTGGAGCCTAAATAATCTACACTTTTTTTTGAACATGCAAATATCATTTTCAATTATTGAAGAAGAAGTGAAGCATGCAACAAAATTCTTATCACTAGAAGATGTATCAATAGAATCATGATAAGAATGGGAAACAAAATCATTTTTCAAAGAAAATCCAATTCTTTTAAAATTAAAACAATTTTGTTTTTAAAACATCATTCTCTTTTAAAATAAAATCTAGTTTTGAAGATAAAACCTCATTTTTCTTCAAAACAAGATCAAATTATTTTTATTTTTTAAAAATTTATTTTCTTTCAAGGCATGGTCAAGTTGAGTTTTCAAAGAATCTCTATAGCTTGAAATCTCAACCCTTTCTTGCATAATCATGTTAAGTTTCGAAAATAAATTTTTATTTTCTTTTTTAATTCAAAATTTTTCTTTTTCAAAAGTTTATATTTATATTTAACAAGTTTTCACAAAATAAGGAAAGCTCTTCATTTAAGGCATGGGCATCCATACTATCATGATCATCATTAAAAGAGCTAGCGCTACATCTAAATGAGTATCCGAATGTACCTCAAGAGAGTTAATCCCTTGGACCATGAAGTAAACTTGGTCGGACTCATCTCATCTTGGTTCCTTCTTCACATAGTTTGTCATTTGTTGCTCGGGAGAGGTCAATTTGTTCCACACTGTAAAAGCGGAATCACAATGAGAAATAATAGAAAGTTGTTCTTTTTTTATTGTGTGTCTAAGTGCCTCCATGGCTTGTGTATTGGCCTCAATGTACTTGTCATTACTAAAATAGGTTTTCTTGATAGTGGCAAGATAAACATGCAAATCTAGGGCTTTTAAATAAGCACTCATCTTAAACTTTCACATATCAATGAGTGTATAAACTATATGTGCGCAAAGCAATATTAGATTAGCTATCCAAGGATCTCACTCCTAGGTGGTTAAACCGAATATCAGGAGCGAAGGCTCTGATACCAATTGAAAGTGAACCTAGCGGGGGGTGAATAGGTGTACTAGCTAATATAGGACAAATGATGCGGAATTAAATTACAAACACACTATATGTAACCATGAGTGAGCCCGAATTTCCCATGAAGGGCTCTGAAACTACTCATCTAGTTTCCTTTAAATTAAGTGTTGAGGTGCTATTTGAAGCTCTCTTGGTTCAACACAAGTGTGGGCACACATAAACTATATCTAACATATGAAAATGAACAATGTAAAGCAATACAAGATATAAAAGAGATAGAGTTGACAGATAGTGGATCGAACGCAAACACCAAGATGTATCTCAAGGTTCGAGCCACTGCACTATATTTTCGCCTTCACACAGAAGGATTTTTGCTATGTCCATACATGACCTTCCACAAGGGACGTCCACTGAGAAATTACAACTCAACACTAGGAGTACACAACTTCTCTCTCAAACAGAAACACCTCTACACAAGAGGGAAGGCACAAAGCCAAAGAAAAGAAAAGGTTTACAACTTGGTGATCCAATAACCACAAACTCTCTTGGTGATATCAAAGGATCACAAACAATTTTCTCAAAAAACAAAGATCCTAAAGATAAGATTAAAGATGATTGCTCAAGTGTAAAAAAAATAAAGTATTTTGAAAAAGAAATAACAACGAAAACTCTTGGAAAAATCTTCTTGACAGATAAAGAAATGAATAACAAAACTAGAATTCCCAAATATTGGCTTTCTTTGGTTTTCTAAAAATTTGAAACAAATAAAAATAAGAGAATTTTTAGCACAAAACTTCTTTTTAAAACTTGCTAAAAAAATATAAAAAGATGGGAAAAATTGCTCTTGAAAATCTTAGCGAAAACATCCCTCAAGTACCTATATTTATAGGGTCTTGAAAACTAGCCGTCGGGGTTCAGAACAGGCCCAAATGGTTTGTTGGTTGGTCAACCGCCTGGTCGACCGGCCAACAATCAGATTTCTGATCATTGGGGTTGTCGGTCGACCAGCCGGTCGATCGCGCAAGGTAAACTGCTTGTTGATTGACCGCCCGATCGACCGAGGCCAGAACCAGAGAGCTGGTCGACCGGTCGGTCGACCGGGACCAGATCCAGAGAGCAAGCTCTCTAGATCAATAGACCGAATGGTCGACCGGCCTAATGGCCAGAGCCTTGTGCACGTTCTGTGCACATAGGTCGACCGCTCGGTCGACCGCCAGTGGTCTCAGGCTGGGTTTTAGGGTTTTAAAACTTGGTCTTTTAAATATCCATAAAATTATAAAATCACATAAAATCCACAAAAATTAGTTCTTATAAATATTTGAAGAACAAATTGTGTGACTGAAATTCAACACATATTTTAAATAATTTGAACTATTTTTGTGATATAGAAACTAAGCTTTAAAACCGGTATTTTCCAAAAACCAAACTTTGAAATGAAAAGCTGATTTCTCTAAAATTTGTATAAATACAAAAACATGATATAGAAATATTTTTTGAAGCATAGCGTGTATGGATAGAATCCAATACACATATAAAAAAATTTCTATGTTTTTGACATTAAATCCCAAAACTAAGTTTCATTAAAAACAAAACTTAAAACCATGAACTGGATATATCAAAGTAAGTCCATGAACTGGATATATCAAAGTAAGTTTCTAAACATTATGAACTAAACAATGTACATGGATAAATCCACTTTACATATAAACTATGTAAACTACTTAAGATGAAATCTATTAATGAAACCAAAAGATATATTCTTGAAAATCCAAAACGGTTAAACCGAAAACAATAAACTTTGAAACTTGTGTGCGTGTTCTTGAGCATATCAAGACTAATCAATCCTATACAATATCTAAAAAAAACTAAACTAAATAAATTGAAGTCTTCTTGTCGATCTTCATCTTCAAGATGATTCGATCCAAACTCAATCCATAGAGCTTGTAACACCCCGTTCCTGGAATATGTACTTATATACGTATTCTGATTTTTTATCATATTTTTTAATTTAGTTTTATATTTATTTTTATTTTATGATTATTTGTGTTATTGTTTTGTATTGAATCCGAATTCGTGGACTTGTAGTCAGCCCTAATCTGAACCACGGATCTGATCCTAGTGTATTAATCGATTTGGTCCTTCTAATAGTCAGATTTGGTCATTCTAATAGTCAGTTTCAACACTGTTTTTTTATATTTTAGATTTTTCATGATTTTTTAGAATTTTTCAGAATTATTCTGTAAAATCTTCAAAACTGGTGTCGATTGGTATCGCTGATCGATTCCCAGATTTTTAGTTTTCAAATGGAGTTGAATTTTTGTAAACAGCTTTCATATTACTTTTTAGAATCTTATTTCTATCTAAATACATTTTTTTAGGATTTTTCTGAATTTATCCAAATTGACCGATTTTTTGGTCGACCGGTATCGCTGGAAGATTTCAGAATCTTTAATTTAAAAATTAGATTTAATTTCTTGAATCTTATTTCACCAAACATCTTAAATAATATATTCTATTTTTGAGAATTTTGGGAACGTTTCTGAAACAGCCAAATTTTATCCTTTTTAAATAATAATATTATTTATCGACTATTTCTCTTCTTACCTTTTCTTCCTCCTCTCCTTACTTAATTCTCTTATTTTATTCTACTTATTTATTATTTAATAATATATTTTAATTACATATTTTAATATTTTCTTTTTCTTTTCCTTTTTCTTCTCTTCTTTCCTTCTTCTTTTTTTTTCCCCATCTCTTTCTTCCTTTCTTTTTCTCCACCTGCTCCCCCTCCTCCCCATTCCCTGCCAATGAATGGCTGCAACCAACTGCCATTGCCCCCCCACTTCTCCCCCATACTCCCCCTCTCCCTCTCCTTCTCTTTATTTTCCCATCTTTCTTTCCTTCTCATTTTTTTATTTCTCCATTCCTCCTCTCCCACCAAACACACCCTATCTCCCCCCTTAATGGCCGCCGCCTCCACCAGCGCCACCTCCAGCGCCCCCACCCCCTAGCCGCCGCCGCTACTACTACTGCCCGCCCCCCAGGCTCTCCCCTCTCTTCTTCACTTCCCTCCTCTTCAAACTCCACTCCATCTCCTCCAATTTCTCAAAAAATCCATCACTCCACCTTCCTCTTCTTCTTCTTCAGAATTCACCATCAAAACCCCCAATTTCTCCACTCCCATCACCTAAACACCATCTCCACCTCCTCCTCCAACTCCCTACACCACTACAACTCTATCAACCACCATCACCAGCATCACCTTCAACAAAAACAACAACATCAATAACAAATACCACCAACAAACCCACACCAAACAAAACCCCACCTCTCCCTCCCCCGGGCCTCGGACACGCCGGCCCCCTCCGGCGCCGCCGCCGCCTAGGCCGGTGGCGACGGCCAGAGCCATCGGCTAGCCACCCTCTCCCCTCCTTTCTTCTTTATTTTCCTTCTTTTCTTCTTTCTTTCTTTTCTTTATTTCTTTCTTTTTCTTCTTTCCCCTTTTACCCCTTCTTTTTCATCAAATTCTCTCCCTCACCCCCTCTAACAATTCTAGCAAGCCTTCTCTCTCTTTCTCACTCACTTTCCTATAACTCTTTTCTCCCACTCTCCATCTCTCTCTCCTTTTTTCATTCTATTCTCTCTCCTCTCTTTCCCTCTCAAGTTCTCTCTAAAATTATTAATAATTATATTTTTAAGAATTATATTTATATATATTTTAATATGGATTAGTGGCATGCAGTGTTTATGGTGTTTCGGGATTTTACATCATTTTTCGGTAATTTAGGCGAGTACTTTTCTTGTGTTGCTTCATGCCTTGCTAATTCTAGGCTTGATATAAATTTTAGGTGAGTGCTTTGTTTTCGTCAATTCATATTTAGTAATTGCTACTCTAGCGTTTATTGCATGATATATTAATATGTGAATGTCTTGTTACTACCGTTACATGCCTAACAATTGCTACCCTAGTTTTTAATACATGATACATCGTTATGGAGTTAACATATGATATGTGAGTGATTTTCTAATATTAACATGCTTTACGAATACCTGTTGGTCATTATTATAACACATTGAACTTGTAATATATTTGCATTAGATATGCCAAATACGCTCCCCCTTCGCTTGGCTTCGCATAGCTAATTAATAGATTAAATTATTGTTGTTATAGATATAGTTGTGAGAGTTTGAAATGTTTAACTATATTGTTCTCCTGTATCATATTACATGACCAGATGATTACTTGACATATGATGTTGGAACTCTGTATTCAACTCACCGACACCGATATGTTAATTACCTGACACTGATATGTTTCTACTTGACACCTGATTCCTGACACTTGATATCTGACACCGGTACTTGACATGTCATCACTTAACACTTGATACCTGACACTTGATATCTGACACCGGTACTTGACATGTTATCACTTAACACCTGATACCTGACACCTGATATCTGACACTTGACAATTGACATGCTATCACTTGATACTTGACATATGCTATCACTTAGTACTGATACACTTGACCTGATGTTGTGACACCTGATTAGGTACTGTTATACCTGACACATGTATTATATTGCATATTCATGATTATCATTTTTACGTGAATTTGACATTATTAATATATTGTTACTAGACCTCTGGTACTCCTGAGCTCATGTGCTCCTGAACTTCTGTACTCCTGTATTCCTGAACCCTTATAACATGGAGACCCTGATATTATTCTCCTGATACTATACTCATGTTAATCCCCGTAATTGGCTAATCATGGATATTGAATTACTGTATACACATTGTGGACATTATCACTGAACAATATATATAATAAAGTATTCAACTTACACTGGGGTGGAGGAAACTGATGGATACCGGTATGATGTCATATTTATAATGGTTTATAATGGTAAATATCTCCGAAATGGCATGTGGGGCGTATAATAATAAGCCCCCGAAAGCAGTAGCCTGATATCTGAAGTGCCGTGTGGGGCGCGTAATGATAAGTCCCCTGAAGCAGTAGCCTGAACTCCTGAGCCTAGTCCCAGGCAGAGACGGGACCCACTATAAATATGAGCTATGAGATTTATCAGTTTCAAGTAATACCTCGTCTTATTCATAAGTGGATGTATGTGTACCGATAACACATACATAAACATATGAATTGTATGAATAACATAATAATGTAACAACCAAACAATAATAATATTAGGAATGTGATATTTGATCACTCTTTGTTCAGGTCCTGGTACTCACATATCATACTTGAGTGAGTTCTATTAAAGTGCGAACTCTAGTATGAACTATCAGTGATGTGAGGCACTGATAGGGAGGCGATTGAAATATCAAACGGTGCTGATTATTATTATTGAATAACTTAATTGCAACACTTTTATATTCTCCAATTATACTGATGAATCATTTAATTAGGTGTTATGACCTGAGTTGACATCCTACTTTATGACATATGATTTATGTGGCACAACGATTACTCTAGACACACTCTAGTTTTGTTACTCTGAGGGCAACTCAATGTATAAATTCAGAGGATGGTGACATCAGATATGTGGTATATAGAGGAGGGTTTTCTTATTTGGATTATCCTCTTGACGTATCCATCTCGTGAATTCATAATCTGAGCTTGTACAACTAGTTTTATCCTTACTCGTATTTATCGTATGTTTATTTGTACTTAAGCTCTCGACACCATTTTCTATCATATTTTCCAATTCAGATTTATCGATATACATGTATTTACTTGATTTTAGATTTACTATTATTCCTTTAATTTTCTTTATGTTACTTGTAATTGCCTGTACCTGTATGCCTGAACCCATCACTTGATCATGTACACGTGTGACTGCCTGAGCACGCCAACTGGCTTTATCATATGTACTCGCCGGGTTGCTTTCTCACCACCCTGAATACTCATGTCCAGATCCTGGAGTCTGAACCGTGGTGGCCTTGCTGTAGCTGATCAGAATGCGCAGCGGAAGCATGGATTAGCAGTTACTTGTCCAGACCCTCTTTCTTCCAGCTTCCCTTGTTTGGCTAGATTCTCATCTTGCTATTCTGAGTACTTTTCCTATCTTTTATATTGTACATCCTGCTTTTGCGCTTCTTGGTGATCTTATATTCTTGAGATATTATATCATGTTTTGTGATAACTGTGTACTTGTGTTATTATTGCTGGAATGTATATTACCACTATGCTATTGTACTCTAATTCTTGCCTGTAAGGGTATTTCTGACTTGCTTATATACGTCGCAGTAACGTCTCTGTGCCCGTGGGATCGAGGTGTTACAGGGTGGTATCAGAGCCTAGGCTCTTATATCTTCAGTACAACCAGTCGGCAAATTAATGGTAAAGAAATTTGTAACTGGAATGCATGAGTCGTGGTTATACAATCCAACTAGAAGTACAAAGTTATCTATTCCCTCTTGATCGTCCTTCCCTTTATTCTTGAATCTCTTCCATCCTTCTTCATTTCCAGTTCCCGTCGTCCTTATACCAACTTAAGATATGGATAGATTGGTAGGGTAGCGGTAAGACAGATGTGGTTCGCTCTCATTATGTTATGACATTCTTTGACTATGGTGCATCGCATTGTCCTATATTGGATAGTTTTTAGCCTCGCATTCTATTCTTGTATTTATGGACACATCACGGGCAATTAGTATAGTAAGTGGAGTAGTCATCATTTATATTATCAGATAGACTATATCATTACATGAGGAGCATCGGTATGAAATAGCATTCCAAATTAAGATTCTACAGACAGAGTTATGGTATTCTCTATTTTTATTATTCTAGTAGCGATCATGATTTCTACTACCATGTTCATGGAACTCGGGTATTCTTAGAACTGATCTACAGTCAAATTATTATTCAAAAGACAACCTTCGGGACTCATTTCGGTTATTATGAATTCTTGATCGTGTTCTCAGAGCCACCAACTCCTGGCTGTCTTTATAGATTTGGTGGACCATGGGCTCCGCTAGCTTCGCCAAGCGAGGGTCGTGTTCTAGTCACGCGTAAACCAAACTAGATGTTGGCTTCACTACACCTTGGTGCTTAGCATTTAGCATTATGTTACGCACTGGCTTCGCCGCGTGAGTTCCGCCGAGTGCAAGTCTCGCAAAGCGTTAGTTCATTGCACCCTAATGCTTAATGTCTGAGCTGTGTTACGCGATGGCCCCACCTAGGCTTGGCTTCGTCCGTGGCTAGTCCCTTCAGTGCTTAGCACTCTAGCAGTTCCTCGGATTTCTCCCACCAAGCGTGTTTTTCATAGATCCGCTGAACAGGATTTTCTCGTTGTATCTGAGTTATCGCCATGATTCTTATGAATGATCCACTCGGCCAATCTTGCAGGGCCCATATCTTCTACATGTTTCATATGCAGTTAGATTATCATTCAGAAGTCAGCCTTCAGAATTCTCCATGGTTATTCTATATTCTTAGCTATGTCTTTTGGAGATTGCAATACCCAATATTCAGAAATACTTAATTATTGGTCTTCTTTATTTATACTCAGTATTATCATGATTTTCTTTATCTTTGGTATTCTGGTCTATTATCGGAGAATTAGTATGTATGCAGCACATCGGTAATTCTACTACAGACTCTTTGTCAAGGATAACTTCATGCCATGCAAGGATTTATATTATATTATGGATTTCAGCACTATGGATTTCTAGGATTTCATCAGCTTTGCTTCGCAATCTAAAAGAAGTATTATTGATTATCTAGCCAAGTCTGC